>JAECUM010000678.1:0-150959 GCA_016617855.1 Megalonaias nervosa
GCTCAGCTATCTGTTAACGTTCCATCTATCCGTCCACACTGGGCAATAACACCGTGGGAGGTCATTCCCTAGTTAACGATCGCCAAATCAATTAAGGAAGCTTTAATGTTTTAAAGTCCCCCGTTACAGAGACTTACGACAAAAAAGTAAAATGTGCGTAATTGGGTAGATGTACTTAAGACAAAGTAAAATAGTGCGTTACTGGGTTGAGGTATGTACGACAAACCAAAGAAATAAATATAAGCACCTTCAATGTTACTTAAAGGAGAGAGAGAGAGAGAGAGAGAGAGCGAGAGCGAGATAGAGAACACGAAGATAAGAATTTTCTCACTTGCTCTTTGCCCCATTTGGTACATTCATAAGATGTTATATTGATCTATTTCATCAGTTTACCCTCCAATACTAACACTCATTACTTATCAGAAAGTGTCGAGTCACAGTCTTTGAAGTTCTGAATGATGTTTATACTTTTATTCTCGTAATGTGAGTGGAGTAATTTATTCTCTTTCATATAATGGGAGTATAAGCCGGCTTGAACTGAACCAAAAGGCGGAACTGGCTCGTCCCACCTGGGTGTAATCATTTTGTTGTTTGTTTGTTTTGGTTTAGGTTTTCTTTTTCTTTGTCAGTAATTCGCGAAATGTAGCGCTCCGGATTGAAATATTACAATTTTCAGCCTACAGGTTCAGTTTTTAAATTGTTAGTCATAATTGTTTTTATTCCTTATAACTATTTTCTGCTTAACCAGATTCTGCTGTCTGAAAACCGTAATAATAAAATGTGTTGTATGTTTCCTAATGAGATATTGAAATATATTAGTGGGAGAATTATGATATTGCTTCAGCGGAATTACTACATTTGGAACTGCTCTTTTTTTCATTTAGGAAGTATATTTTTCCTTATGCCTGATCTTCAGATCCGTATTTCCATATTTAGGCGTATTTTATTTCTTCGTCTTCTTTTCCTTCTCTCTCTTTCCCACCCTTCGTCTTACTCTCCCCATCAGAATGAATAGATCTTAAAATGGCCAACACTGTTGACCCTCTAGAATACATTTATGCCATCAACGAAAAGTTGCCGTCAAGAATGCATAAAAAACGAATCTCAAACAAAAAGCAGGCTTCAAGTATTAACGTTTTTAAAATTAGTTTTCCAAATGAATCATGCAAATTGTTAGTGATTGAACATACATGGTTTGCTCCTATGCAATAACCAGTGTCACAAACAGAGTATCATGCCTGTTACACTCAACGACATATGCTACAGATTGTTAAGAAAAACCTTGATTACGTACAGTAATAAAACTGCGGTGATTCTAACTACCAGCAGAATCATAATCCTGTTTTAAAAAGATGGAGAAATCAGACACTGATTCGAGTCGATTGAAAACAGAAATTAAGTGACAGTCGAAATTAGAGTACAGAGTCTGTAACCGAAATAGACCACTAACCGGTCAACAAACAAAGTCACGTCTGAATGCAGAAATAAAGAAACAAGCTACTAATATCCTTAAAAGTAAACTCACAATCGTTACATTTGTTGTTTAATGATGTTACGCCCTGAATCTTGTTGGAACGTTTAGTGACGTTGCTATAGTTGCCCCACCCCAGCAATATTGTTTCGCAATGTTCACTGTATCCATCCGAGCAAGAAATGTGTTAAAAATGTCTTCTTTCGTATGAAAAGATGCATTAATTTGACAGTATTTGAAATATTATATGTACAATCTAAAGTTTATCCCAAAAGTCACTCTCATAGAATTATTGTAAAATTTATGACCTTATTTTTATCGATATAGTAATGGAGAAACTAATCATAGCAAATCGAATGTTTCTGCCTTAACAGATATATGATTCAAAGTAAATCTACCTTTTATGTAGATATATGGAAATCTTTCACTCGTAAAGTGGAGACATTTTGTATTATCACTCGTGGCTTCACCACTCGTGACAATACAATGTTCCATTTCACTAGAAAAATATTTTCTTATATCTACTGAAAAAAGCGTAGATATACTCAATATACCTCGCAGTTTTATTAACTGAGCTTATGCATGGGGTGCTGAAGTTTCTTTTTTTTCCCCTGAAAAGTATATACGCCTTACTATTTGTTAAAAAATTATATTTTAATGTTGTACGACACCTTATTATATCTACACCACTGAGGTACATAAACACTGAGTATGATCGGTTACATGGCGGGTGCATTCGGTCAGTTGCATTTTTTGTCAAAAGTATTCCGACTGTGAGCATTTAAGATTTCAAAATTGCAAAAGCATGTGATAAATTGAACATCTGCTGTATAGCTATCCGTGCTGTTGAATATTATTGGGCAGAGAAATAAATAAAATAGGAAAGTACAGTCAAAGTAGTGAAAAATATTCTACTTTCAGTAAAAACTTCATTTTCACCTGATGGTTATTATGAAGAAAAAAAAAAAGGTGAAAAACTAGATTGCAAATTTAAAGGACAAATTTTGTAATGTAAAAACCTACGCATTATACAAAATAACTTTAGTTCTCTCCACGCCTCCACCGAAGACGAGGCAAAGTTTCCCTAGTTTACATATTTACATTCCTGTAGACCTGGTCATTATATTTATATATCTTTTCAATCAGCAATCAATTAACAGAAGTAGATAAAACAAAATATATAAATAAATCATTAAATAAATAAACACAGAAAGTTAATGAATATTTAGAAAATAAAATAGTCATAAAATGACTGGATTTGGAACTGGAGGTGGCACGAATTGATAAGATCACGAGGGGTCTCACACAGCACCAATAAAATGCAGTCTAGTTGCACTTAGCTCAAACACCCATCCAATAAAATATACTTTTACCAAAACTGATGATGAATCCTCTCAGTCAAGTGTTCTTAGCTGGTGTTATATGATCTATGGGTAAATAAGATTCATTAAATACGATTGTAGGTTCTAGTATTGTACAGAGTGAAAATCGCACGATAGCAACACAAAGCAGCACAATGGTAACGCATCGCAGCTCTACGGGAATGCACCAGAAATCAGAAATATCATATTTACAGTTAGCGGATGTCATACATGTACATGGCCGGTTGTTAGGGTTTTCATGCTGTGCTGGATTGTTTCTATGACAATTGTATTTATAATATTAGCGAAATCTTTAGAACTTTGTCAATCTTTAAAAAAAAAAAAAAAAAAAACAGAACAGAATATAGCGAAAGATCTATGTGTAACATCTTCACAAATCAGGGTTCCAACACGTATGTTTGTTTTCCTCCTAGAAGTGAAATATCTCTATCTCTCTCTCTCTCTCTCTCTCTCTCTCTCTCTGAGATTGTAAAGTGGATGAGGTTGGGGAGCTGCATGACACCAAACTGTTTTCTCTGGTGTGCTTTGCGCAGGCAGGTGTTCTATACCAACAGAGAGGAGCTGGGTGAGGAGAAGAGAAAGCCTTGTCAGGAACAGCAATAATTGACTCAGACTTTTGTCTATTGCTCGTATACAATTTATATAATTGTTTTACTGTTCGATCCAGATATGTTACCAACAATAACAATAACAACAAATAAAATGATTTATGTTTTTATAAAATGTTGAGTCGCAGAATTGTGTAGCTTTAATTCCAATCAAATCCTACAAAATTAGAATCACCGTACACTGAAATATAATAATTCTCAGCACATTCATAAATATTTATCCATTTCCACCCTGTAAGACAGAAAAAATATTACTTGAACTGCATGAAGAAAGTGTATGATTATGTAACATCCAAGAATATCTCAGCAATTTTTAAAGTGTTGAGGTTAATATTACAATTTTGACTATGCGTTTTAAAGCTTTTTTAATTGTCACCTTTATCATTATGTTATATAAATTTTACAGAATCGTATCAGCTTTACGTTTTATATTTTGTCTTGTTATTCTTCATGTATACATTATCTTCCTACAACGTTTGTGCAATTCATATTACATTTTTCTAAACTTACCATTCGTTGACACCATATAACCAATATTGTGATGAGATGCAGTAACACGCTACTACACGCATAATAAATGTTGTCATGAGGTTGTCCATGGACAGGCAAAATAATCTAAACTTGTAAATCTCCTCTGATTGTAATATCCAAGCGTCGATGAGCTGGGAAAGCCCTCAACAGTTTTCGGCCACGGTCGGGTCGAGGATACGTCCTGTAGTCTTTGAAGCCAACTGCAATAAAAAAAAAAACAACCCATAACCATCAATTCGTATGAGAATAGAGAAATCGAAGTAGTAGAAAAAGTGGCAAAACAAAGCTGATCTTTATATGAGGATCCCTTTTAGGACTCACGGTACTAATTCAGTTCCCATAGTAAACCTATGCAAACATCATGATATTAAAAATTCAATAACTTCAAATTTTCTGAGTGCCCATGATCAAACCTATATTTATCAGTATAGATGAAACCTCGATGTCAGCTTCTGTGTAGAGGAAAGGATATGAGCCGCGGCATTTTCTGGACCTGCATGTCTTTGAAACATGTGCTTTCAATTCCGCACCAAAGAGTCAGGTGCTAATTTTAGTAATGAGTGTTCCAAACTCAAGACTGTTAAAGGACTGGAATTCCATCAATAAAACAATGTCTCTATTTTGTTTTTTTTAATTTTTTTTTCTCACTTACAACTAGGATAAGCTCTCAAAAGATTCTTTTTCCTAAAACATAACTTACATTATTAACCAGTCCTGGCCAGCCAAACCCATATATACTTTATTTTATGTTCACCCATTTCCAGGCTGGTTCCCATTTTTCCATACCATCAGTACCGTGTGTCCCATAGAGTCAGTCACACACACACACACACACACACACACACACACACACACACACACACACACACACACACACACACACACACACACACACACACACACACACACACACACACACACACACACACACACACACACACACACACACACACACACACTCACAGATGTCATGTATACACTGTAGGTCAAGATTTAATCTAGACCCCGGCAAGCACACATGAAGAGGAAACGAAGATAAAGAATATATGTCCATATAAAAACTGTTACCCATGACCAATCTTACTTAACTATTTAATGGTATCTTAATGAAAAATTCAAACGGCTCTCAGATCCCCACACTTCCTACTACGTGATAATATGCTTGATTATGAAGAACACGATACCCTGTTTCCCTTCCTGCATGCAAAAATTAAGTTGACTATGGACCTACCTGAAGAACCATTGGATTACTTTTTGTAAAATTTGTATTGCTCCTATATGTGGATGTTCCAATGCAATTCATTACAAGAATCTGTTACAACATTTGCGAAACAAGGCTGTAACCAGTGTCATAATAGTCCACTAGATGCAAAATTTCTATTTCAACATAAAATAAATGGAAACATATTTGATCAAGTGGACAAATATAACAGATTGTCACTTCTGTAAGATTTTTGGTCCTGGTGACCTTGAGTTAATTTATAATGGCAAGACTATAATATGAATCTTAAGACACACGCGGAATAAGTAGCGAAAGTCCACTCCCTCATAAATGGTACTTAACCCGAAATCTTACTCGAAATTATTCTGACCGATCGAAATGTTACATTTATACATTTCGAACTAGATTTTCAAATCTGAAGTAATGTTTATTATTCGAAATGATTAGTATATTTTTATGACAGATGTATTTTACCTGCAAGTGTAATATTCTTTGAGTAGCATTGACATAACAGGACATATGCTGTAATGTGTCGAATTTTGAATGAATAGTGAACCTTAAAGTTGAATTCATTGTGCATTAAAATTCTATTACAGTCAAGCCAGAAAGGTCTTTGTGAACGGTCACTTCGACTTTTTCCTTCATGTCAGTGTTAAACTTGAAAGGCCAACATCAACGGCCGATTTAGAATTGACCCGGGCATCGCCAGGCTGTCATGAGAAAATACACATTAGAGCTACCAACCATAACCATTTAAGGTGAATCCCATGTCAAATAGTCATTTTCAAAGGGATGTTGATATGCATCGTATTTCTCAGATTTTAGGCTGACAAAATCTGACGAAAGGAATAATTATCTTGGGGGAAAAATTAAGAACCTCTGATTTCGATTGGTCAGTCAAAGTAAGGCGTACACCTTGGAAGTTATGTGAATTAAAAGTAAGGACCTGATCGAATTTCTTTAGTCCAAAATTTCCTAGGTGAGGATAAGGTTTGGCTCCGGGGAAACTAAAGAAGAGTGCTTTCCTCGTTAAAACAAGCAAAAGGGACCAGGTGGCTGTCTTGAGAGGAAAGACAGACAGTAGTGCTAGGACGGACGATTTGCGAGAAAAGAAAACAGCATTAAGGTACGCAATTTTAATTTCATGTAATTTTCTATTTTGTTTGCTTTGTTTTATGCAAATGTGTTTGATATGACTATGATCCATACTATGTATCGTTTATTCAATTTCATGGAAAAATGTTGATATGCTAGAGTTGTTATGCAATTTATTTCTTTAATTTTACAGTTATTAGTTCATTGATAGAATTGACGGATTGCATGCAATCCAAATTTTCAGATGTGTAAGATTTCATGGGGTTATATGAATTAATTTCCTTTGCTATGACGGTACTGATTATCGTGAGTTAATGATAATTGCATATTTATATATGATTTTGAAATGCTTAAAGAAACTTGTAGGTTAGGGATTACAGTGGGCTAGAATTTAGTGAATCTTATGCAATAGTAATCGAGCATGTAACTTATTGAGTGGAACTGACTGGATAGATGTAAGGAGTCATATAGTAGCGTATGCAGGAATATACGGCAATGTTTGTATACACCGCACACGTGGTAATTTATGGTCAATCGCTGCTGTGAAGCGAGAGCGAGGATCTATCTAATTAGGTCAGACTTGGATGTATACTACATGGGTCATTTGTAAGGACCGTTAACCGTGAAGGTCACCTTATGTCAGAATTTATGCAGTGTGGATAGCTATTTACGCTTCTGAGTAACGAAAGTGAGAGAATTATCAGCAGAGAGGCTGAACAGACCATTTTGCTGGAGAACTTATTTACGAAAATTAAAGCTTGCTACTAAAGTAAAGTGAAATACAAGGTCAATAATGTCAAGCCAAAGCCTCTAACCGACCGAATCGGGTTATCTCATTTTGTTACTTTATCGTTGACGCCTGTATTTTTTTCTATGCGACTCGTTTACTCTCTGGTCACTCAATTTTGGTCGTTCAGCCTCTCTGCTACTGTAAATTAAAGCACTACCATATAACTAATATAACGATGATTGGAGAATCTTACACAGCTAGATTAGTTCGAGAGCGACTAAAGGCAATTAAGAAATATCACTCCGTCCGTGATGCTGTCAAGCAGCAACTACAAGCGCGTCAGGAGTCTCAGGTGGAATTCGCAGAAAGTACAAAATAGTTATTTAGACCTGTTACAAAGACTACTGAAGGTCTTCTTCCCACGTTAGAGCAAACCGCTAAAGCAACTGGAAAAATAGCCGGGCCAACTAAGAAAACAAAACGATTCAAAGAGAGCATCCGGCTGAAGTAGCTGCTGCTCAACCAATGTAAGAAATACTTGAAGGTATTGACAAAGCTCGTGCTGAAATAGGTGATATAAAGGATCGTATACCAGATCCAGAACTAGAACAAGAACGAGAACCAAAACAAGCAAAAGTTAAAACCGTGCCGATTGATAAATTTACCAGAGAAACTGTTAATGATATTAGGAAAATCAAAAGCGTAAGACATTTAGCTAAGAGTACCGTGCAAAGTTTTGATAGTAAAGAATGATTTCTGAAATCCGAGTACAGTGATCGTTTTATAAGCCGTGATGACTGGAACAAATGGATATTTCACATACATTACGGTGTTGATCAGGCCCGAAATGATGATCCAAGATATTTTGAGTTTATCAATGAGATTGATAACTATCTTACACAAGAACAACAACAAATAAAACAACTATCACCACAAGAACGACAAAAAATACAACAAATAAAACAACAACAACAAAAACAACAACTCCAATATTAAGTGAGAAAGAAGAAACAACTGGAAGTGGTATTGGTACAGGTACTAGGGGAAGTGGTCTTATTACTCCATGTCCCAATAATGTCCTTGCCGATGTTGAACGATTAGAAATTCAGATTGGTGGAAAACGAGCAGGTAATAATTCCCCAGAAATCATTAAGGAAGCAGCTGATGTTTGTCAGAGATTATTTACAGGCGGTATCATGGATATTAATGCTTATCGGTCTCTTATTGATGAAATCGCCGATGATTACCGCAGTGATTGAGGGTATGCAATTAGATCAGTGACAAGAAAATAAGATGATCATACATAATGCTCAACGTGGACCGACCATGGTCAGGGTGATAAATTCACGATTACCTACGTATAAAGCAATCTACGGGGATGGACTCGCTGATGTTATTCAGGGCCTATTTAGAAGGATAGCCTCAAAAGCAATACCGATTGCAAAGCAACTGGGAATGAAAGCTATTGACGTTGTTCGTAAAAAAAGGTATTGGTGCTGATGGTGATGTTGCCAGCAAAGCATTCTCAGCAATCAAGTATAGACTAGCACGATTGATACGACGAAAACCTCAGCCAGTAAAATTATCAAGCACAGAAGTTATGCCTGCAAACGTTAGTAAATAATAAATCAAGCTGATCAAACATTAGCAGAGTTGGCTGGTGAAAAAGAAAAATATAACTGCAAGTTTAATAGCGGGAAGTGGTCTTCGTGTTAGACAGTAATAAATATAATAAAGATGTTCAAACATGTATCTTATCCCGCATTCGTCATGCACGCACCAATACTCAAGGATGAGTCTGTGCGCGATTATCAGTATTATTCTTATGACGCACGTGTACCTAACGCCCGAGGAAGAATCGAATTACAAGTTCAGGATACAGGTAGATATTTCTTGCCAGGTGAGGCATTCATTGCGATCGAAGGTAGACTTTTAAAAGCAGGTGATACAGCATACGGAAGTTTAGATCGAGTTGGTTTTGTTAATAATGGCGTCATGGCGTTATTTAAGTGCCACATACATCACTGACGGAAAATATATTGAATCATGCCTGGAAAACGTTGACGTTTCCACGACAATACTTGGCCTTGCAAGAAACAGCGATGATTACTCGAGATCAGCTGGTCCATCAATGATGTTTGCAAAGGATACAACTGATCATCCAGAAAGCAGAAACGTAACACTAAATGAAGTTGGAACTGAAGTTGCATCAATGAATGAAAACTTCAACTTGGGATTTGCGGCGCGTCGATCAATGTTAAACGGTGATGAAGAATTTTCATGTGTGATTCCACTGTCACATATATTTGAAATGTTAGGAAGGTTATATTTGGTGCTAAACACACAGTGGTACCTGTTAGAAAAGCCACCGACAATGATGCAATATGGCGTGATGCTGCCGTTAATGAAGGTAAAGTGATACTAACAAAACTTTCGTTGTGGATGCCAGTAATGACTCCATCACTTTCCGAAAAACAACGGTTGCTCTCTTTCGTGGATCAAGGTGGTAAATCAACATTGTCATGGTTGACGATGACCGCAGATAGTGTTCAAGGTAATGATGCTGGTTTATTCACATGGCAGATAGCATCACAGCAGGGGGTGTCAGCACCATGACATATATTCATCACGTTTCAGGAAAATGCCAGAGTAGATTTGCAGGAACGAAATCCAATGTTATTTGATACGCTTGGAGTTAGTAAAGTTTCTTTGAGGATAAATGGACATCAAGAACCTTCTGAAGAGGTGTTGCTGAATTTTGAAAATAATCATGTTGCACGTGCTTATCATCGGTTGATGACATTCATGGGGCGTGATCAGAATGTTGATTCAGGTTTACAGATATCTCAGCGGGATTTTACAACGCTGTATCCGATCTATTATTTCTCACTGGAACACTTGGATTTGTTCAGACAATCTGTCATTGATATACACTTTCGAACTCGTGTAGCTCGACTACCCGCTGGTGGTTATAGAGCAATCGCTGTTATACTCATCGATGAAACAATGTTGCTTGAAGGTGTTGGTGGACGAATGAGAGTTATTGATGCCCCAGTAGAAAACATGTAATTAGATCACTCATGATAATTATAAATGTCATGTCATCATGTTAGTGTCAGCCTGACTCCTGGTCAGATTAAAAAACTACAATCAGTATCAAAGGAGAAGTGTGGAATAAAAATATCACTAAAGCGAGAACAGATCGCAGGTCGTCCGAATAATCTATCACTGACAGAACGTCAACTTAAGCACTTCAATAAAGCCAAACAATCAAAGACCGGCATACGACTTAATCTTTCTGCTGGTGCCATTAAAGACATCGCTAAGACGGGTGGTATATTTCCACTTCTCGCAGCTATACCAGCATTGATAGCCGCTGCAGCCCCAGCTGTTGCAAAAGCAGCTGAACTTGGTGCTGTTGGAACTGCTGCTGGGTTGGCATTAAAGAAAGCAACATGAAAAGGAATAAAAAAATTCTAAAAGAAAGGGAAAGGGTGTAAGACTGCCAGGAACTCCCCATTTGTGGCACTGAAAAGATTTAAGACTTCCCGGGACACTTCGTTGATTTCTTCCTATGTCCAATTTTGATTTACTTGATGCTGCTAAGCAACTAAACATCAAAAACTTCAGAGGTGTTTTTATGCGTGATCAATTACCTTACAAACCAAACCGTGTTGAAACTGGTATCATTAATCTCAATAAAAACTCTGGTCACAGTGCTCATTGGGTTGCATACGCGATTGATCCACGTGAAATTGTTTATTTCGATTCGTATGGACTGGCCCAATCACCAAAAGAATTTTTACGATATAATAATTTAGCCGGTGATATACCAGTATGGTATTCAACATTACCAACACAGACAATAACTGATCCGCCAATATGTGGACATGAAGTACTCGCCGTACTCTACGCTGTATCGTCGTCAACAAAACCACCTCATAAAATCGTACACGAATATGCTACGTTGTTCAACGTTTTAAACAGACATTAGTAAATATAATGTTAGATATTTACGGAAGATCTTCTCGCGGTAAAACCCAGCAAGGTGGCTTATCCAAGTATGCAACTCTTGACCAGCTCAGGAATGAAATCGATGATTTGTTAAACATTACAAGCGTGGATCAAAATGAAGTCGTTGTTTTTGAGGATAAAGAAGGACGATTAAAAACAAGTAACATACAACTACCAGATGTGCTTATTCGAGTTCCCACCGCGGTTGTTAATAATATCGTTACTTTTACTGATCAAAGTAAAATACAAGATTCCAGTAAGTCAGTTAACGATTATATCAAGAAAACCGGTGATGCATTCACGGACAACATTATCAAGAATCGAACTAAAATTACAGACATTGCAAACCCAACCGCAGATACAGACGCCGCAACGAAAAAGATCAAGAATCTAAGTTTGTGTTAGCTAACGGTGGTATATAATGCGTGCATTTCTCAACATGAATAATAATGATATTAATAATCTCAGAACATCAGAATCGGATTTCGACGCTGCAACAAAAAAAAAAAAGAAAAATATGTCGATCATAGCAACATCCCGATGATGACATCATTAACGACAATCAATGATTGAATAACAACATTTAAAACTGAGTTTAATAATCACGTACAAACGTTTTTGAATTTTCGTAGAAACGTAAACAGATCCATTAATGAATTTTTTGGAAATCCAGCGGTTGTTGATACTAAACTCTATGATATTAAAAAGATTACCGACAGTGCAGTATATACGGTAGCGCCTGGATCAGCATTATGGACACCACTCAATAAATCCATCAAACATCGCGCTGAGGTTTCCGGTATATACAGGTTCTCAGTAATCGGTGCTACAAGATTTACAGCATCTACAACAATTTTACGGCGGACTCCGTCAGGTGGATCATCTCCTGTATTGTTAGTAGTACTAGATCTAAACGACGAGGAAACATTTTTGGTGGAATCCGAAGAAAAAGATACCCCCGTGTTGTACTATTGGTGTCTGGAATTAGTCGGTAAACTACCACCTACCTAAATATAATGGCAATCAACGTTCAACGTTTCAGATACGAGCAAGTGTGTGCGTGGCATACACAACTGAAAAATATCATCGACGAGTATACAGTAAAAGTAAAAAAAAATATTGTAATTGACGTTGACATAATTGTATATTCTGCTTCCGTTGTTATCGCTGGAACCGGCGTATTGTTATCAGTACTAACAATGAGATCGCCAGTAGTTGTAACAATTTGTGTTTCAGCCGCAACAACAATTGCTGATATTCTTAACATCATCGCGAAAAAAAATATCTACGTGCACAAATACAAAATTTCACGAGTACACAATAAAACTGCATGCGGCTATGAGCGCATCCTCCAAATTATCATCGTTGATTTCATCATATCTCAACAATGGAATAATATCAGATAACGAGTTCACAGAAATGATCTTGATTTATCAATCAGGAATTTACAACGAGGCATTAGATGTAGCGATGAAAAATCCTGATAAAAAATAAGGGATTTATAATCAGGGGTTTAACAAATAATAATGTCAACAAACGAATTGCTACAACAGATCGCCGTTGAGCAATAATGTTGATGACATTATATCAATGTTGTTAGATAAGATCGCCATGTAAAATTTCGTATTCGGATGATGTTAGTAATCCACTCGATCTAAGATGATCTAATATATCAATAATTTCTTTTTCGATTTCAGTGCTTTCATTACCTGCTTCTTTTGATGATATTAATAAGATAAGTCGGTCTACCAGTTCGGCGTTTGATGTAAAAACTTTAACGCCAGATCCAGTGGTTTCCTCTGGTAATTTTTTTTTTATTTCGTTCGCTTTCGTATTTATTAAATAGTCTTGTGAAAGTCCAACCTTTACCTGGTTTATTTCAATACTGTTCTGCTGTTTTAAAAATTACTTCAGCAATAATCGCTTCTTTTATAATATCAGTTGCTTGTAAAAAATATATCATCTTTGTCAATTTTTTTATTTCCTCATCAGCATTTGACCAATTTTTCATAATTTCTGTTAATTTTTCCATTAAACTTTTATATTTTTCTTCTGGCCAATCTCGAATTTTGTCAATGTCTTTGATATTATGTTCACTAATAAAATCATCATATTCTTTGTCTAGTATTTTAAAACGTGCATCTTTTCTATAATATCCTATCTGCTTTTCGATAGGCTTTATTTCCACTGTAGATTCAGTTATCATTTTTTGTTGCTCAGCTAATTCCTTAGTTTGCTATGATAAATTTTGTATCCACTTCCTTAACTCGACTGGCCTAACTGTCAATCTTGTAATAGCATGTTGGAGCGCAAGAAGGTTGTTTATTAATCTGTCAAATTCAGCCTGTTGTGCAACAGGATCAGCAATTGTACTCACAACTTCCTCTACAATTTTTTTAGTTTCTTCTTTTGATCTTTCTCCGAGTAAACCTAACAACCCTTTTTCTTTCAATTTTTCTAGTTCTTCCGGAGACAATTCTGATATTTCTGATTGCTTATCGAGTACTGCTTCGGTAACAGGTATAAAAAGTTTGGTGGTTTCTTCTTCTGCAACACGTTGTCCCCGACGAGCTTCTTCCAGCCTTTTCTTAAAAGCAAATTGATATGCTTCAAGTTTCTTCAATAATTCATTATTTTAATGATAATCCCTTATTTATTTTTTATACGCGATCTAAAATTCGTCTAGAGAAATGTGTCAATACAACAACGAAACATTTTAGCAGGATCACGCGCTAGTTTATCGAATAAAAAGAAATTGTATTTGTCTTTGCTTGCTTGATGATATAGTTCAATAAATTTATCTTTTGTTACATCACCGCATTGCTCGTTTGCAATATTTCTCACATCAACGTTATCTAGTCCAGAAAATAATATAAAACATCCCGTATTTCGCCTAATAAATCTGTCGACGTTGTAAAACCCTTGCGCTAGATAAATTGAATTACATTTTTTGTTACGCGATACTGAAAATAGGACTTAATCTTATTCATCTCCTCGTTATTTAGTGGAATATCGTAAAAGACAATTATTTTATGCTCCGACGAATCAAGTTTGTCAACTGGAATTAATTCCTCTGGTTGTTTTATTAAAAATATATCATCGCCAGCGTCAAGCTCATCACGAAGTTTATCGTTGTACTCGCTCAATAATTTGTATTTGTCTTGTTGCGGATTAATTGTGTAAATATATACCTTATCGTAATTAAAGTTATCGTTGAGTAAGAGATTTAATTATAAATTTGTTTTACCAGAGCCTGTACGATCAACAATAAGATAATGACAATCTGGAAGTTCGTTATTATGTTTATGTTTCATTAATCGTTCGGTGTCAAAATTTAATATCGTTGACTTCGCCATTATTGTTATACAATTTTATGTTATATAATTTACATAATATGAGTTATTACACAAAGTTTGGAACAGCACTTACGGGATCTGTTTCCGCTGAATAACTGATGCATCATCATTAGTCAAACAAGCCGGCGATACAATGACAGGACACCTATTTATGTCAAATCAACGAGTACTAGGTTTAGAAAGAAATTATCCGCCAATAAATGTTGTTGATACACAAGCTGTTAGTTATGCACAACTTAAATCCGTCGACAATAATAAACTATCATTGACAGGAGGAACTTTAAGCGGAAACTTAGATATATCAGGAAAAAAATAATAAATTTGGAAACCGCGTATCCGTCAGCAAACTTAAGTCAAACCCAAGCGGTAAGTTATTTATAGTTGAAATATGTGGATAATAACAAGCTTCATAAAACCGGTGGAACGGTTACAGGTATTATTAACATGTCAAGTAAAAAAAATCATTGGGTTGGAAACCGAGTATCCACCAGCAAATGATGATAGCACACAAGCGGTGAGTTATACGCAACTAAAATCCGTTGACGATAACAAGCTCGATAAAGCTGGCGACACAATGATAGGTGACCTTGTAATGAACAATAACTTTAAAATAACTGGATTACCAACAACCTCGCCACAGCTAATGAGACTGATGCTATTAGTTACGCTCAGTTAAGAGGAACACTTGTTCCGTATTTAAGACAATCCAGTGGATCAATGTCAGGTAACATAAATATGAGAAATAACAAAATAACAACGTTATATGTTCCAGTTAACCCTAATGATCTGACAAATAAAGCGTACTTTGATAGTATATCTAGTGGTATAAACGAACTAAAAATAATGTTGGGTATATTCCAACACTTTTTAAGGCAACTGATAACCAAGCTGAGTTTGAGGTAACCGCACCATCATATTATCCTGAAAATTATCCTCATCACGCTTTCTCTGATAGACGAGAATGGACTACTAACGGAGAAGTTGAAAACTTTTGGATTAAAATTAAATGTCACATTGCAGTTGCTATCTGGCAATTTCATTTGCGAGGTAGATTAAACTCTAGTGTTGGTCGAATTTATAATTGGCAATTGGAAGGATCAAACAATGATATCGCATGGGTAATATTATACAGTTTAGAAAACACGTATATTTCAACAATACAATATTTTACAATTCTGACAGAAAATACTGTTAACAAGTACTTGTATTTCCGAGTTTATGTTATCGCTGCTGAACATCCGTTTTCAGGATTGACAGCATTTCAAATATACACACTCGATGATCAGATTTAATCTAACGTTGTAAAATAATGTCTGAACCACCAGCTATAACCGTTGCAAGAGAATTTTGTGACAATATTTTTAACCCACAAAAAGATGTTGAAAACGAATCACTAGCGGTACGTGAGATAAATACTACGAAAAATTTTCCAATTATAAAGATAAATTCTCTATCGTCAGAAGAAGAAAAATTTTTTATTCGTTTTATGCATATGCTAGGACCACAACTAATAAAAGCATTAGACAACTTTGATATTATAAGCAGATACTGTCATTCTGATGATTGTCTAGAAGAACAAAAACAAGTTGAAATCCTGTTTAAAAAATATTGCTTGAGCTTGATTCTAAAAATATAAATTTGATAATACAATCAGGTTTATTAACACGAATAGCACAGGAGGATAAATAAAAGATAACTATAATAGTCTCATGAAACTAGCGGATTCTAGGACAATAGGAATGAAAAGGAACAGGGAGTTACTCAATATTTTTTTAAAAATAGAAATTTTTAAACATCTCGGTATGTACTACCACCACAAGGAAACCCTAGTTAAAATCGTTACAATGACAGCGGATACAGAGTTAATTATAAAAGCATACTCAATCGCAATTTTACCAATGATACGTAAAAAACCAGAATTCGATCCGGTTATTATCCACAAATCTCTTGAGATAATCAAACATTTTGTCGATGAAATTAGTCATGTCAACGATGTTTCGCGAGAAAAGTTTTTTGAAGAAATCAAATAAACAAAGTTGGAAAAAAGATTGATTCTTATTACGATATAAGTGAAGAATATGATGTTCCACTTTCACCGCTTCAACGCTCTAGACAATTGTCATTACGAAATTATTACAATGAAATCGAGAAAATACTTACGAAACCATACGAAAAATTAATGCTGAAAGTACCTTCTGTTATTGGTCTTCTCACAATTGACGAAGACAGACTACAAAAATTAATGCCAATAAATTTTACAGTCGCGTACGCAATTATCAGACAATATCTCGTTCTCAAAAATTTTACGTTGGATCAGATAAGTTTGGTACTTGGGTTTATTGATAAAACAGAAGGAGAATACGGTAATTTGGTTAATAAAACAGATTTATACGAACGTGAAGTAGAAAACACGTTTGATTCCTATAGTTCGTTAAAGAAAAATGAGGTACTAACAGATGAACGATATAAGGTTACTTCGTCAGATGTTTATAACAAGTACAGAGATTTTATAGCTGATCCTAACAATAATAAGTTCCGTGAGTTTCTTGATTCGATTGTTGGTGTTAGAGATTTTACTCTCGTGTAAAAATTGTAAGCAAATGTTGTATAATGAAAAAAACAGATCGTCGATTTCAATCATATTTCAGAAGAAATTCCAAAACAAGATGTTGACGCTCTAATGCAATATTGCAGATATTATCATAAAAACCTCTGGTGTGTAAAACAATGTTACAAGTATTGCAGTAGAATACTTCGAGTAATATCATATTTATCACTGATGATGACAAGCTCTGGTATAATTTCAAGTGGCGCATCGTTAAATCCGTTTTTGTTAATAATATCAGGTGTTGGTGTTTCTCTTTCAACGGCGTGTAAGAAAATTGAGCCTCGACTAGAGACCAAAAAAATGCTTGTAAAATAGCTAGTATCACTTACAAAAAATTACTTGATCAGATACGATCTTATCTGCGAGACGTAAAATATTACATGGACGACTTAATACGAGAGTTCCGTATTATTGACAGCATGTTAACAGATATTTTACCAATGAGAGTTTTAGCAAGTACGAAAATAATTATCATAAAACATGGCTGTAAAATAATTTTATCTAACATTTATTAATATCGTTATCAAAAAGTACATCAACCATATTATCAATAAATAACACTGGATCAGTTCTCCATCCTATTATTCGCTCATCGTCTTCGTCAGTAAACAACCATACTGATCCGTACTTGCTCGATAAATGATAACCAACTTTTTTAATACAATCGCTTATTATATTAGGTTTTATACCAGTATATCACGAAGCTGATTTAATGGAATTAAATCTTTTTTTAAAAAAATCTGTTTGTTAGATCAAACCCAACATTTCTTATTGACGTTATCTCAAACCCCATATTATATAATATTTCCAGTCTCTAGTATAATTTTATCTAACATTGATAAATAAATTGATTACAGTAGTAAAGGAATATAAGCGTTTCTAGCTCAGAGACCCCTTACCCCGACAAAAGATATTTTGTCATATGAAAGTCATCATCGGAGCTGAAGAAAATGTCAACATAAAAGGGTTTTGGAGGGGGAAAGGAGGTCTCTGAGCTAAAAACCTTGTTTATATATACTACTCAAGCGGCGAATTAAATAGGCATGCACATCGCGTGAGAATATTTGAAAATGGAATCGATTGGGATCGATTTCGATGAACACGGGAGAATATTTCGAATAATGACATGATCAGACCAGTTCTATCTGGTTTGAAAGCTTAGCAGGGGCTGATCCAGAAATATCGTTTAGGTGGGAGCATAAACAGGGAGGTGACGGGTGTTTGAGATAGATAGAACCTGCAGAAGGAACACAAATTGCAAAGTCATCGGAAGCTTTTGCATTTTAAATAACCGTTTCCAGGGCATAGCTTTAGTCGTTAACTGTAAGGAAAACTGACCCATGGAAATCTGAAGGTTGCTTTGTTTGTTTTGTGTTTTATACGAATCGATTTCTAATATCAGAATCCAGTGCGGGAGGTGATTACTTCTTCCCTGACGTTGTGTGATAAAATTAATATATAACTGATCTGCAAGACATGTTATCTTATCCGAATTACGATCTTACTGCGTTCCAATATTTACTAAAACAAACCGGAAGATGTTTGCACCCGCACGTGCCTTAGATTCAAACACTTCCCACGTGTTCTTGAAAATACTTAATGTACGAAACCATACAAATCCTTATATTCACACAAAATATCCATCCCAGACATATGTATGTTTAGCGAAATCAGGTTACATTATATGTATATAAATTTGTTTCTATCTGGTGGAAGACGAGGGTGTATGAAATTTTAAACAAAATTAGCATTTATATGTACAACTTTGATTTTTAAAAAATAAAAAAATCTATCCCAGTCACCACTGCACATTGTATAGGTACTTGGAAGTGAATATACATCTGATTTGCCACTGTACAGGATTTTAAAAAAATAGCAACACTAGTCAAATTTACTAATAGATCGACCATTCTTCTCTGGTCTAAAGGACTATTATTGACTCATAAGTCGAGTCTGACAGTAAAATGCACAGATCCATATCTATATCGCATAATTCGTCGACAAAAATCTTTGGTCTGTCCGTTTGATAGGAGTACTCAGTATAAACAAACAACATAGACCCTGATCTGCTGACGCAGATTCCTAATCAGGGTTTATTTTATTTGCCGTTGGACTCGACTTGCAAGCGATTATGTAAAACTTCATTAAGCTTTACTCATTTTATTATCTCCACACTTTCTAAACTTGATTGGAAGTTTACATTCCATAACTCTCAGTGAGTTTTGATATTTTTTTTATTTCATTTTCAGTCCTAGCTACGTGATTTGATGTTTTCTTCCAAAGAAATGGCGAAACAGATCTTTTTTAATCGACAACTTTAATACAGAATATATCAAACGCAGTTATGTGTCATTAAGACCTCGACGTAGGTCGTTTACACTGGGACAATATATTTCATATCGTCTTGTTGACACTCTCCCGAAAATATGTAACTTGTTCGAATTATTTTTTTTCATTAGGGCCGTGACCTTTATGAAATAAACTGTGTTGAATAACAACTACCGCATGTGCTCACTTATAAGTTGAGTCAAACTGCACACAACACATATCCTGATCTGCTGTAGCATAATGCACCTGCATATCAGGATCTATGTTGTTTGTTCTACTGATTACTCATAACAACTACACAGACCCAGATCTGCCGAAGCATTGTGCGATGGCTGATCTGGGTTTGTGCAGTTAGCAGTTGGACTCGACTTATACGCGAGTACATACGAAATGTTTGGACTTTGACTTGCTAAGTTGAGGTGTTGATGCATTCATACAGCTTAAACCTAATGTTCTTTTGAGAAGAACAAGAAGTAAGGCCAAAGATAGTGGAGGTGATAATTGTAGTAGTTATTGTTTTAATGAAGAGCAGGAAGAAGAAGACGACGATGCATAAAAATCATTTCTTAGATTTGGTAAAAACGATTAAATGTATGCCAGGAACTGAAATAAATTTTAATCCTATGGAGTTCTCATTTTTTTGCAGAGTTTTAACAGGGGTTACGAACACTCTTGCGATACATGCATTTCAAGGTGATGCCATTTTGAAAACAAAAATTTGCAGGTTTGAAATGGAGACAATATTATTGATTTCTCATGTATATGTAATTGATTAAAAATAAAGCTTTTAAATGTAAAGATAGTGATTTACTCACCACCGCCCCTACCCCACCAAAATAACATTTGGGAGGTAAAACCTTCCAAATATATGAAAACATTAAGTACTCAAAGATAAAAGTGGAAAGGTAAACATATTCAAATTTTGTGAAGATAGATGGCTGTGAATCTAAAGGCAGGATATTTTGTTTAATCCAAACAGGGGAGGGTACAATTTTGTACAGCAAACCAACTGTAATTGAACGTCTAGTGATAGGGCATACAGTATTTTGCAACGGTGTTGGAGGAGTGGATCTAATTTGTATGCAATATAATTTTCAATTATACCGTCTCTCCCCTCGCCTTTTTTTCGCACTAAATCTGTAAATACTGACTAAACTTGATTAAATATTGTTCTGATGTTGTGTGTGTGTGTGTGTGTGTGTGTGTGTGTGTGTGTGTGTGTGTGTGTGTGTGTGTGTGTGTGTGTGTGTGTGTGTGTGTGTTGTTGTTGTTGTTTTGGCTGGTGTATTTATGGATTGATGGATGGCTTATGTATTAGCACTCAGAACGTTTTAAATGCTCAGATATAAATATTAATTTAAGGTTTGTACTTCCCTATATAATTTAGTAACTTCAACAGCGTCTGCACTCTTATCACGGACAAAAAAAGGAATGTAAAGCAGGTTTTGCCAACACAATCAATATTGTGATAATGGCATGACTGAATTTTTCCACAAAGGAGCTCTAATGTAGATACTAGTAAACACCAGAAGCTAATTGGTCACGCTGTCAAGCGTGCGGGAAAATTAATAAGTGATTTAACGTAAGAAGTCAATTTTATATTGTATTTACGTAGTTATGTATGTAGTATCTACGTGTGAGTATGTGCGTGTGCATGTATGTGTAAGAAATACTTGATACAACCTTCCTCTGATGTACACTCAAGAGTATATAGTGGCCCGTTTTCAGGTCAATATATGCGAACATGACTAAGTAATGGTCCATGACAAATCCCCTGAGAATAAATTAACCTCATTCTTTTGTTCGTTTTCTTCCAGGATTTGTATAAATACTCGTGTCAGTAATTTTCCTTTATAACATTACTTTGCGTGCATAATCCATCTTTACACCTTGCAAGGCGCTGTTATATCGTACTAATTATACGCCGATGGATGTTGATGCATACAAACGACCTCAAATGAACCGTGTTTGCATTTTATTGAAATATGAGCTGTAGATTTATTAGTACACTTGTATATTTATTGGAATTGGATTGCTAGTCGTGAGACTGTGGACAACATTGTGTGAAAAAGTGATGCTCTATGGTGTGATGATAAATCCATACATCTCTGTTGTTTTAATGGTGTACTTTTACTAAAGTAATTTAAAGCCAGGTGTAAGACTTACAGGTAAACATCATGAACTGCAAATTAAAAAGTGTTTGCATGCATCCAACCCTAGAAAAAGTTGCAAAGATACATAAACGATGTACTAAGTCTGCCAGTTGCCCGTATGGTACTGCTTTACAGTAGACTTGGGCACTACGACAAATTTTGCACCGTGGTACTGGGTGGGACATCATGCTACATGTCTGCAGCATGATGCCCCAGTGCTAGACATCACTATAAACTGCCACACTGCAGGCATCGTAGCGATATGACTGAAAAATTGTTAAAGCTACGTTAAAAATCATAATCACATCACATCACTGCTTTACAGTAGACTTGGGCACTACGATAAATTTTGCACCGTGGTACACCGCGGTATTTTTGAGCGTACCCCAACACGTACCGCGGTATACCGTAATTATATTCATTTTCTGGGACAGGGGCATGGGATTTATTGGTCACATTTTCGACCCTCAAATAGCTGGAAAACTATCTTGCTCTGCTTGAAAGAAATATAACACCGTATTATACCCATTATATTACTTGTAAAATAAAATAATTATCTTGAAATAAAAGAAAAAAAATATCTCGGTTGGAAAGAAGATCGCAGTGCACACCATCCTTTCTATAATTCTCAGTAACTTACACTTACAGCAGAGGAATTTGTTATGTGTATGTTAACTGTTGTGCAAGTTGTCATCTAAAACTATAATTAATATGAGATGATCACGTTTACACTATCGATGCTGTTGCTGTTACAGGGTTTAACGGCATTTTTCAGCACAAGATAGGCTATACATGGCGGCCAGTATAAAATGGTGGAGGATGAACCCTGGAAAACCCCGGAAAGAACCACCAACCCACGAGAAACTACTAGCAAGCTTTTTCACATACCCACATTGCTCGAACCCGAGACTCGAACCCACGCAGACAGAAGTGAGATGGCAATGATCCGTAACGGTGAGCGCTTTAGACCACTCGACCACTCGGAGCCCCCACTATAGATGAGAACCTGTTAAAGACATAGTGCTGACATCACAAAGCTTGTTGATAAATATCGGACATGTCGACACAGACGCCTACAATTTACTCGATATGCTATTGATATAATAGGCAGGGAAACTTATGATGTTTATTTGGGAGAGCCAGGAAAACATAAAACACACTGACCCAACAAACGAGAAAATATTTATTGGACTAGAGAAATTATTTAAAATTCAAACAGAAAACAACTGCTCTTCTGATAATCCTTGGGTGATTTTTATTCTTACAAATGAATACATGTACTTGACACATTAACATACCCTAATACATTACGAAACAGAAATTTGTTTCTTCTAATTTTAATACGAAAATACTTCGAAAGTTAGATTTGATCTTTCAGAACATCCCATTCAGCCGCAATGATGGCATATTTGACAGGTGTTAAACACGATTAAAGGTTCATAAATATAATTTAATTTCTAATGTTCTAAATTAATTTGTGACAAAATACGACTATATTTTGAGAAAATAAAAATAAAAACTGTTTGAATTATTTTGTCATGACAGCATGTTATTAGTATCATTACATTTTTTAACAACATTTCTCGGGAATTTCCGTAGATTCCTTACTGACGGAACTACCGATATATCAGTACAGTGAAAAAGTACCGTGTTACCACCGAAAATAAATACTGTGATAAACCGGTATACCGGTAATACCAAGCACCTCTAATTAACACTTCTGGGAGAAGAAAAGAGGAAAAGCTTTGCAAAATAAGTATGTTAAAGTAGTATTTTGATAGAGATAGCCCTGTAAACCATTCGATCAATTTAGTGGTATCTGTCCCACACAGTAAGGATTTGGACGATGGCGCGAAATCGGACTGTTGTGACCTTGGTGTAACCAATCTTCGAAATTCGGAAATATTGGACAATCTGCACCAGAAAAGTTCGCATTTTCTGGCATATGAGAAGAGTGAACTAAACAAAAAAAGCTATTAGGTGCGTACGAGCACTTATTTCCATATTTTTCAACACGAACAAATAAAATCCACCATATATTTATTTTGTATATTTGTTGCATAATTCATAAGATGCATCTCTATTCATTAATGATATGAATGTTTGACTAATATATAACAGAAAGCTTTATTGTATAAATCCTTCTTTTTCTCTATGAGGGGAGGTGTAATGCATATCTATATTAAGTGAGTTAATTTTCATAATTACAGATCGTAAGGGTCATTCAGTAAATAAATATTAAGTACTAATTTTCTTTATAGTTGTGGGTTTGTGCTTTAAGATGAAATCATTTTAGCAAGCACATTACATAGTTTCAGAATAGAAGTAAACATGCTGATGAGATGAGTTCAGGTCCCGGGTTTGCTTGAAAAACCATGCAAACCTAATTAATGGCTAGTTGCTAAAGTACTTGACCCTGTTGACAAACAGTGATTTCGAAATGTTTAGCTGACCCTCATCCTTTTTCTGTATTACGTCTTAGCTTTTATATAAGGGATGATTTACTAAAAAAAATAGTGATTCCTAGCATAAACATCAGTCTTAGAGGAGTCAAATAGTTGTGTTCAATTCAGCGGATTTAATTTATTTATTTAAATTATTAATTGGAATTTCAAGATGTTAAGATTTTAGGATTTATTAGCTGTTTTGGAACTGATGTGAATTTATTTAAATACATTTTGGATTATATCATTGTGATAAATCAAGGCCATATGCACATTAGCACAATAGATTGAACTTCATTCGGAATACCACTGGAACTCATTTGGAATACTCGATACGTTTGGACTTGTGATAGAACCTTTAGGATATTTAGGATGTCATTCACCATACCGTAAGTGACTTTTTTAAATTTTTCACTTGTTCAGTATTTCTGAATTCCCATGATTGGTTACACCCAAGTCACTACAATCCGACTTCACGCCATTGTTTAAATCCTCACTGTGTGGGACAGGTACAACTAATTTTATTGAATGATTTACAGTGCTATATCCATCAACAGTCATTTAAAATTTATTAACAGCATATCGTGGATTTTCCTCTTAATAAGTTTGAAGTCGACAAACCAGAAAGCCCATAGCATTCGTAAGTATTCTAGACTGCCATATCTTCACTCTTCATTGTGTCTCCTTACTGACAGACTTGAAGCACGCCACGCTGCTAAACCATGGATACAAGGAACATTGACGATAATATGATAATATGATGTGTGTGTGTGCGTGTGTGTGTGCGTGTGTGTGTGTGTGTGTGTGTGCGTGCGTGTGTGTGTGTGTGTGTGTGTGTGTGTGTGTGTGTGTGTGTGTGTGTGTGTGTGTGATATATCTGGATTTATAACGTAGCTTTTAAAAACTTTTCAGCCATATCGCTACGATGTCTGCAGTGTGGCAGTTTATAGTAATGAATAGCACTGGGGCATCATGCCGCAGACATGTAGCATCATGTCCCATCCAGTCACATTATCCTGACACCAGGCTGACCTGTCCTAACACTAGTCTCTTAATGCTGAGCGCCTTGGGTAGCTGTTATAACCATTTTTAAGTCTTTGATATGACTCGGCCGGGGTTTGAACTCACGACCTCCCCCATCCGAGGGAAGATAATATGATATCTCCTAGACATGAGCCATTATTAAATATAAACGTTTTACACCCGACACGGATTGAAATAAATATCAGGATTTTATTTTTTCCGTACAGTTGAGTGCCACATTTATGTTGTACCTAAATAAATGTGTTGTATTTCATCTTTTCCTTATAACCTCCTTCTTTCTTGTTTTCTTAATCCTTTCATTATTTCATTTTATTTTGTATTCCTTCCTTTCTCAGTCTTTTCTTTCGTTCTTTTCATTATTTCCTTCTTATTTCCGGGAGATTGCCTATTGGCACAAAATAACTTGGATGTGTAGACCCCTCGACATATTTTTAGATGTGACCCATTCATACCTTTCTTAATCCGTTTCTTTATGTATTTGTATGTACAAAGCCAGCATTGATCAGATGTGGTTTGCTTATACTCTACATAGAGACTGGAGACACAGCAACTACTATCACGCGATTAGCTAAGCACAAAGACAAGGGCCATCAAGGATCAGCTGGATATCAGATCTCTAGTTTAGTTTCGATATTATTTATATTTGAATATAGAGATTCAGTTCTAAGATCAGGTTTCAAAGATGCATGCATATAACATACACATTTAAAACCATTTAACAAAATGGAAGAGCACATAATCTATCTGATCGTACATTTATCACAGTTTGCGTACCCACTGTATATCCGGTGTTAGGTGAGATTCATGTATACTGGGTCCTGAAAGCAGAGTTAGTTGCACATCTGGCTTGGTGAGAATTAAAGAGGTTCACCTAAGACTCGTCGGCTTGGCTGATTAGTTCCATTTTTTTGAAGACTGGTCTGATTTCTTGTTTGCGTCAGAGAAAATGAAATCGTTTTTGCGCTGCAACGCCTATTCGAACTGGGGTTCTTTTTGGTTTGGTCAGTCATTAAACTAGTTTCAATACACAGAACATCAAACAACAACAATTCTGTAAAATGAAGAAAAGAGAGCAAGGTGCCCTATCTTAGTTTCGTACAACTTCTCTTTGATAGGATTTGAATATACTCATTTGAATTTATGACTTAGTTTCGTTCATTTTCTCTTTAATCTGAGTCTTAAGATAATCTCTTGAATTTATTCCATTATATGTAATACGAGTAATGTAGGCTTGCAACTGATATTATTATGTCTGTGGAATGTATGTGCCGATGTCTTGTTAGTTATCAAATATCGTAGTTAAGACAGAAGATAAATTTTGTTTAATTCATTTACATATCTAAGATGTGAATTCTCTTAACCAACGAATTGGTCATTTAGCATTGGAGCAACAAGGAAGGTTATTAATCGTCGACCGTATGTGGGCAGACCCGACACTTAGTGCAGATAGTGACTAATAGTCCACACGGCAGGGGCGTAATGGCTATTATATATATATAGTATATAGTATATATATATATATATATATATATATATATATATATATATATATATATATATATATATATATATATATATATATATATATATAAAATTGGGCTGTAAGTAAAGGACTGTATGCAGTATTGTTCCTTTGTAATGACATTATTGGGCGTAAAAGGAAATTTATAGATCAGAATTTTTTTCCAATGACGCAAAAGACGTAATTTTTATTCGCTTTCATTCCTATACAAGTCAAAAATTAAAATACATTTTTCAACGTCTAAGTTAAATGGTAAGTGATGTTATTTAAGTTTTAACACTTGTACTGAATGAATTAAGTTCTTAGTCAGCAATATCATATGAATTTGTCAACATTCTGTGGTGTACAACATATGAAATGAGAGAGAGAGAGAGAGAGAGAGAGAGAGAGAGAGAGAGAGAGAGAGAGAGAGAGACTCACGTTTGCTTCAAGCTGTGCAGATTGAATGTTATTAATACAAGCGTTACGTATGTTTTCTCCCGCCTTTTTTCTTGATATATTAGTATAAACAGAAAGAGCGCTCATGATTGTTTCAGACTAACATTTAAGAAGAGGTTAGAAATTCAGGGAGGGCTAATGTTCTTTTCAATGTATTATTGTGAAAGGAATGCTAATCAGTTTTATTTATGACTTGTCATGACAATGCATTCGATTTTAATCGACCAATTCGAACTCAAGGTAAGAAAAATGTATACATGTACATTGTTTACTAAAATGTGCGCATGCAATATTTGTGTTCCACTGAGTTGTAGACTGTTACGAACACATTTTCTAATAATATTTACATGTACAATTGTAGTTTCTTGGCGTTGTAATCTGTCGACCGCTATAGGCCATCGTACTGGACGAATTTTTAAGAGGCACATAAATCATGCTTTACCAAGCACATATGGTTATATTTTAAAAGACATGACCTGCATCATTTTGGCTGATGGTAAATAGATGGAAGGACCGACCTGGTACAGGAAATACACTACAGATGAATAAGACCTTTCTTTCAAATAAAGTTGGATATCATTGGTTAGTCTGTCAAAGAGCCGACCTCTTAGAGCTTTTACTACACCAATCATTTCAAACACGGCAGCATTTCCAATCTTGGTGGATATAGTGTTGTACTAGTACTACATAGCGGCATTTCCAGTTCTGGTGGATATGGCGTAGTACTGGTACTAAATAGTGACATTTCCAATCCTGGTGGATATGGTGGTGTACTAGTAATAGATAGCGACATGTCCAGTCCTGGTGGATATGGTGTGGCACTAGTACTATACTAGTACTACATAGCGACATTTCCAATCCTGGTGGATATGGTGTAGTATGGTGTCTGTTAAAATATAACAACATGCTGTGTTAAATTATAATTACATGTACCTCTAAAATTAGTTAAGTCCTACAAAGCTTCATTTCCAATCTTGGTGGATAAAATTTAGAGCTATTATGTATTTCCTTAAAAAATTCTGACGATATGTTTCACAGTGTTACCCCAGTATCTGACTTTCATCGGCTCTCACATAAAACTTACACATTGTTGGGGAATCCGCGGTATCCCAGTAGAACGTCAGACTCGTTATCGAATGGTCGTAGGTTCGACACCCGCTCTGGCCAGCCCTGGTTGCATGCCTCGATGTTCAGTTAGGTAAGGCACTTACCTCCCATTTCCTAGGTACGACATAGCCAATAATGTCTTAAAAGCGCCGTTAAAACCAACAAAAATGAAAATAAGTAACATTGTTTACCATAATGCTTACGTAGGCGAGGCAGAAATTCCTCACATGTCAGTATATAAATTCAGACCTAAAATAATTGTATCCTAAAGTTTCAGTTAAGTACAGCAATTGCTGTTGTAGGTATGTGTCTCCCAAAAGTATACCACTTAACTGTAACATAGTAGATATCGATGAAACATGTTTTCTGCTTTAAAGACAAGACAGGGTCTCTTATCATATCAGCGTATAACCTTTAAGCACCCAGTAATATTATACTAAAGTGAAAGTGTTAGCTGAACGCAGTAACAAATGTAGATTACTTTCAAAAACGTAAACACTGTTCATATTGATGAACCAACCTTTTGCTCGAGCAGGTGAGGCAAACAAGACGGAACACTGTTTAAAAGTATGAACCAAGCTTTCTATTTATGTCGGAGACACAAGCAAGACAGACGGGAAGTTCTGGAACATCAGTATATAAACCTTTGACCCATATAGTACTATTATCATAAAATTTCAGTTAAATACAACCAGCTGTGTAAAAGACACGTGACTTTTGAAAACTATAACGCCAAACTTTAATATTGTTCAGCACGATGCTTAAGCAGGTAGGACAGGCTAGACAGAACCTGTAGCAGATCACGGCATAAACGTTACACTTATCGTGATTCAGAATTTCACTTCAGTGCAGCAATTGATGTAGAAGGTACGTGTCTTCCAATAATGTAACGAAAACATTAACACTGTTTACGAAGCAGCAGCCGTCACTTCGTCAATTGAAAAGTACCTACTGCGACTCATCGTGCTTACGCAGGCGCGACAAAAATTACCAGCTGAAATGATTCCTTAATTACCACCGAACGTTTCATGCCAATAAAGAATTATCAGCACATGGAACAAGAGCGACATGTTTGGACGATGTCAAATCTCTCATTTAATCAGCTTGTATATTTTGTATTATCTAACACAGCAAGATTCCCATTGAAACGATATCATCTCAACAAACATAACAACATGCTGTGTTAAACTGACTTTAGGCTGGATTAGGTAGGGCACTCTTAAAGACAGTATGTTCCTTTCCATAGTTTACATAGTGTTGGCAAGAAAAACAAACATATTGCACTTTCAGAATGAATATTATTAATACCTCTATGAATAAAACTGCTTACGCAAACATTTTCTACAGTTTAAGGGTGCCCGAATGTTCTAAAAAGCCTGCATTACCGATCACTACCATCTCACCTCCGTCTGCGTGGGTTCGAGTCACGGACTCGGACAATGTGGGTATGTGGAAAAGCTTCTCGTGAATCGATGGTTCTTACCGGGGCTTTCTCAGGTTCTTCTTCCGCTAGTTATGCCCTATCCTGCGCTGGAAAAATAGCATTAAACCCAAAACAACAACACCAATAAAAAAAGTACAAGGTCAATAAACAATGACAAATCGATGTGTGTACTAATAAAAATGTCAAATTACTTGACAAAGCGTGTGATTCATTTCCACACCACACGACACATCAAAAACAAGAACACATCAAATGAAAATCGAACCTAACATATTTTGTTGTCCTTGACAATCAGTTGATAATACAGAACGTAATCCTAGAAGAATAGCATTTTTTAAGGTTGGACAATTATGTAAGCATGATATTTATCGCTTTTAAACTAAGATATGGCTATAATTAAATTTATTGCAAATTTTAGTTGAAACTTCAACGGACATTTATATGTATTAAATTTTGATCCAATTTATAATCAAATTATATAATGTATACTGCTGATATATTTAGTAAAATATTTAATATTCTTGCAATTAACTAAAATCAATATGACATTTTACGGAGCAAAAACATTTATGCCTAGCTGAAGAAGGACACGTGTTTTTGTTTTACAAATAGAAGTAACTGGCATCTGAACCCTGCATCTAATTGCCAGAAAGTAGATATCTTCTCTTTTAATTACGATAACTATATTCGTGACTCCGTTTCTACAATTGTTTTCAGAATATATTTATATAAATGAAATCTCGTTCAATTCTTTCACCGATGAACCATTTGATAACCTGACAGTAGTAAGGAGGGCAGTGTTCCTTTGCCCTAAAGCATCAATATTTACTATCTTGGTGCGGTGTTGAAGAGGGGCGGACATTTTCATCAAATAGCACGGGACATAGGGACATACGGCGGCGTGAAGTATTCTTTCAAGCAAATGGGCTAAACGATCCCCTCCTCCTTTTAAAAATACATTTGAAGGTATCGAAGGTCTTTGATCAGAGGCTACAATATCAGCATGACAGTAGTTTACGTCCTCGCCAGATTCATGTTTGGACACGGTTTTGCTAATCCAGTAAGTTTCTCTTTCACTGATGTTTTTTTCATACGCAAGGCAATCGGATACACACTAAAACTGATCATGTGTCTTTTCAGGTATTTGTCATTGCCATCTTAGATACTAACTATTCTCTAAAATCACATGTCAGATGTTAAGGATTGCCTGGCAACTTGTTACGTGGCTCCTTTGTTTGGTTATTGTTATCTAGGAGATCATCGATCACGGTGTTATTGCCTGGATAGAGTAATTAATAACATAAAATATGAAATTAATGGATGGAATAACAGAGATCTGAGCAAAGATACAAAATAGAACAACACGGGCCCCCGTATGTAAAATTTTACAATTTAATCATTTACATAAAGAAAACGAAATTAAACATGACATTTGAAGGATACACTTTCTCTTAGAAACAGAATTACAAACTTTATATTATATGCAATTAGCCGTTCTGTTCTACCGATAAAACAAATTTCGGTGACAGGTCAGGATTGCCGTATTCATTTTCCTTTTTCCTCTTTCTCTCCAGCCTAATCCGGTCATCAACGATAACTTGGCTGTCTTCTATCTTTTACCACTGCGTGGCGCACATATATGGAGCTATTTTTCTTTTGTGCCCTTTTATGCATCCGAATCTCTCTGGTTCCGGGTCTCTCAAATTCTTCCAGACCCCTGTAACCTTGGACGATTTATTTCACGATAAAAATTACTTGTTAATTTCCTCGGAGTCCATCAGACTTCTCTCTTAGCAGAAAAGCTTGGACTGATGAATTTCGCGAGGGAGATTACTTAAAATCTTGAATTTCTACTGTGGAAAAAACACCCCCTCGTTTAGCTTAGCTAATCAGGATTGACTTCCTTTAACCACCAAAAATTTAACACGCCCATCGAAGCTAGAATAATTCTCTCTGTTCCGACTATATTAACAACTAGTCTGGAAAATTTCATTTTATGACACTTATTTCCAAATGACACAAATTGTTTCTGGATTATCTCTACTTTATCGTTCCCCTCTTTTTGGCCCTAAATATCCACTTCTGTATTTCTAACCATTATCCTAGCGGGTCCTAATTAAAATCCGATCATGCCCCCAAATAGAGCATATCCCATCCTTCGCAGGCAGCAATTTATTGCGAGCCTAGCCCATACGTCAAAGTTGATTTATTACGTGTCAAGCTATCCACTACAAAATGTGCTGTGAAAGCATCAACAAATTTATGCACCCTTACATTAGAGCTAATGCTTTTGTAACAGGGCGAAGTTTCTAGATGTCACTGTAACATCGAGCAATTTTAAATTGATGTATGCGATTTTGGTCTGGGTTAAACCTGTACCATGTTCAAGGATGCTAGTTCATTAGTGCATCTGACTGGAACTTGACTGATTATTAATAAGGTTCCGTTTGATATCTATGTCATGCCAAACTGGACAGGGGTGAAGACTGGATTTTAATTATCGCAGTGGCTAAGGGTTGAAACGTTCTAGAAACAGCGTCGGTATTTGTTGAAATATCTGTCCGTGTCGGTGAATAATACATTTGCTCGATCACCGTAGTCTTTCTCTGAATCCGTAGTGAAATTCGAACATCATCAGCTTGGACAATTTTCAGCACGGTAAATCTGCAATAGATGAGTTTATCTAATTTGATCACCGTCCGCTAACTATGGACCGTCATTAAATTATGATCAAATATTTTGATGCATTAAAAAAAGGAATGGTGACGATACTAATTTATCTCGCCTGGTAACACATCATTAACACATACTATTCCGTATTATTCGAAATGCAAGTGACCATTTGATGATACTTTCCAAACATTTAATGATCAGATCTGAATCATAACCTTGTATATTAGTACCAGAGGAACAAATTCTGGCCGCTTGAAATGTAGATTACGGTAATCATGTGCGGCTCCTCTGTACTTTCTTGTAGAGTGAAAGTGATCTCTCACAGGTCTCAGTTTCTGTTTTTGACCTCATCTGAATCATGACCTTTAATACGATTACTGTTACTAGGATCTAACGATAATCCTCAACATGGCAATCAACGGCGTCGGCAAAAGCCAATCTATCCTCATCTGTAAATATCATGGGATGATTAACCGTGTCAAGGGTGTTAACTTCTTTTAAGAACGTGTCGATAAATTTGGTAACACAATAAGGACCGGGATACAGCACCAACAGTTTAGAATATTCCGGGTTAACGTGTGCTACCTTATAGGCAAAATTGCAAGAAATATGCTCCAGGTACTTTCTCGTTAATGATTTTTCAGGACTATTATCAGCACCTGATACTGATATCAATAATGATTAAAAAGCAGCAGAAATCACTGCTAGAACACGGGTGGTTCTTTCAAAATGTCTAAACTACAGCAAATGATCAGTTCGTTTTTTCGTTTGTTGACATCTCCGGCCACATGTTCGGCGCGCAGTCAAATTTATGATCAAGTTTTCTGACATCACCGTATCCGTGAAAACAACGTCTACAATAATGTTTTTTTGCCCTTGTGGTTCTGATACTGTCCACTCATTAAGCCTGATAAGTTTTTGATCCAACATTAGTGTCCTTGGTCCTTACACTGTCCAATGTATAACAAATCCACCTCAGCTGCGTTACCAGACGGTGTGTACTTTGATATCAGCAAAATATAAACGGTGTTGTCACGCTCATCCAAACTAAATACATTAATATAAATATTATTGAGCTCTTCAAACAGGTATCTTGTCCAACTGTACTGGAAAATCAATCCGGGTGAAATCTAATGTTGTCTTGCTATTGCTTGTAATTACCAGCCTTGTTAGGGTCACTGGTTTAGTAGGGTATAATGCTGATAGCACAGCCTACATGAACCATTTATTTCTCGCTGTTTTTGACGTTCACGTAGCTTTGGTTGCTCTTGATCCACGCTGGTAACTCCATATATGATTTTCCGATTAACGGATTGTACCCTGGACACGTTAAGATCCGCGTTGATGATACCAGTTAACACTCATCCGGATCCTTCTCTGGTATAATCATCAATTTTCAGTTGTAATGATTGAATCATTTCCAGTACATCATAAAATCTGTTCGTGATCTGTTTTTGATTTTGTCACGAACATCAGGGTTGATTATGTACCATCCTCCCCGATTACTAGAATCACGGTCAAATACTTTTCCGAATAACCATGGTAGCATCGTGCTCACCGCTCCAGCCAACGACGGCAACAGCGGCGTAAGCCGCCCTGTTTTTATGTCTAAGTCTCCGACATTTTTAACGTGACGCCAGTACCAGCCGTACAGTGTTTCATGATTTTAATATGCTGATGTTTGGTGACCATGACATTATCACCGACAACTATCTAGGTTTTATTTAATAGTATGGTGATTGGGCACGCCTCTCGTTGCCTCAGCAGCCACGTTGGCGCGTTGAATTTTGCCAAGAGCAAGTCCAATCTGCTGATATGGCCTCCTCGTTTTATAACATCATGTTGCAGAAAACTAAGGTTGCGTGAGGAAAGTTTCCTTCTGTGAGCCATTTTTGGGATGGCTCGTACAAACCTGTGCTCGGCGCATGTACCACCGTTAGAATAATATCTGGTTGTAACAATAATAATAATGGTTTTTTGGTCTGCGTATACGACCGAGACAGTCTCCTGCTGACGCACGATGGGTAGCTCCTGATATTGCTCCGGTGGATTCTACTTGTCCTAAGAAACCTAATACAGGCAAGATTCTCGAAGTCAGCGATAGAAGTAGCGGCCCCATTACACCTAAAAGCTCTCATGTTTAGCCTCTTGAGACTGAGACATTTAAGTTCTTAGCTCTGTATTAGCAGCCCTATCAGCGGGTAACGCCTTGTATTGTATTTTGGGGATCCTCACCCTGTGAGGTGCTTTCGTAGCTACTTGAGACGCAGCTAACACCAGCGTAATTTGGTGCCACACTGAGCCTCTCGCGCTGTTGCACGCTGTTGAGACTTTGTCAAAATTAAATTCTCTGGTGAATACAGCATGCTTTGTACCATTATTTTATGTTACAACCTACCATGGGTGCTAACACCCCGGTTTCGAACACCCAGAGTGCTACATCACCACCGTCATTTAACCCGTAATGGCGGATAGCGTTAAAAACTTACTGGAGGTCAGCAATGCGTAAACGTCACAATGCGTATCACCCGCCAGTATATTTGGTGGAATAGCTGGATTCACTACACTCGCCACTGGAGCCACTGTCAATTTTACCTCAGCTTCCGACATCGAGAGCTCCTTCATCTGCGGATCGTGTTTTAAAACGTCAAAATGATAAATTGGGCAAAAATGTCTGAACTCTTCGATGGACACACGTGTCCCGGTATCGGTGTACTGGTATATTTGCATTGCTTCGGCGAACATCATGTACGCGCTTGAAATATTTTTAGGCGTAACTGCACTCGAGTTTTCGCTGAGGATACTGCCTGAAGCTAATTCTCACACGGATCCTACTTAGGATCACGTGATCGAAAATCATGTTGTTTAACTCTCTTGTTTATTACCCCGCACGATTTTATGAAAGACCACGAACAGATGAGGTCGCTCTAACCATGCTCTTGTGGTTATCCTCCATGTGACATTAGGCTTGCCAAACGTATAAGGGAGGCTTCTAAATCCTTATTGTTGTTCAACATACAACCGCTTTGAAAACCTCGACATCAGCAGCAGCAAGAAACACCAGATTAACGTCTGGTAACATGACCACCGTTGCCTTTATTTGTCTGGATACAACGGTGCCAGCAGCTCGGTCTTTGAAACACCGCATGTTGATGACGGTGCTACGACTAAATCATCGGTGAACATCACCAGATGCTTGATCATACTGACCACGGTGAGTTCCTTGATTTCCTCTACGACCTGATTGTTGAGTGTTTACGTGGCGGATCAGATTGACTCCAACTGTTATTAACCAACGCGATGTCAAAATTTGCTGCTTCCTCTATAGTTTTCCACGGATTTCGATAAAACCCTGATGCTGCTAGCAAATAAACGTGTCCGTCTTGATTTCAAAAGCCAGCAAACCATGTTTGTTTATTTCGTGAGAATCCCGGTCAAGGTGCTCGATATACTCGTATTCTGTCGTATATTCACAGATGGGAATCTCATGGAAAAGTTTGAAATAATCAGGAGAGTACTGAGATAACAATATTATTCTACGCGGTTACATAAAAATTCTCGTTAACATACGCGTTCTGATCATGTCGCCGTCATCATTGAGGTCATTATTTATCTGGTCCATAAATGAATAGGCTCAGCATTGGTGGCCAGCTTGCTGTACATGAGTTTACTCAATGACTCAAGATCACTCATGATTTCCTGTCCACGTTAAGAGACTATTCACTCCGCAGTTGCGGTCATTACACGCTGATCTGAAACCGATGAGACTTTCAGCAATTAGGGATTTTATTTTGCTGTTAGTCCGTGACTAACCAAGGGCTGACCCCTAATTGTATCCGCGATCTTATCAACTGCCTTTCAGCCGATGACGTATCAGCAGTCGCGGGTAATTTAAATACTTTAAACGCGAATGGGGCCATTTTTCTGGCTTGGAAAACGTGGATAAAAAGACTTTTGCCGTTTAATATTTCTGGGTCTCATCGTTATACGCTACACTACACGTTTTTTTTACACTTGTCTGGACGTTTACATTTGCATCAGATGAAGATAAAACGTGACTCTTTCGTTATTAAAATCCACAGGTTGTCCGGGACGATATGTGATCAACAAGGTCACAAAAGGAATACTACAGGAATTATTGACCTGATAATAATAAGCGGAGACGGTTGTGCAATCATTAACGCGCCACAGGGCTTTTTTGTTTCTGAGAAAACTATAAATCACGCTGATGTAACATCCGCGGATATCGTAAGATCCTTCAGTAATCGAGCAGTGAATAAGTAAAATTTTGAAGTTGCTGATGTTCACCGGAGCATCTCCCTCAGTGACGACTTCCGAAAGCATCTGACATTGTGTAAAACCAAGGATCGACCCGATGGTGTTCTCGACGTTGTAGTGCACACGGACAATCCCACGTGAGCGTGATTCTGGTTTTCAACGTGCTGTCGTTAGGTTCGATTTTGATATTGCTCGCGTTCTGGCCGTGTGCGGTGAACAGCCGCCGTATTTCATTGGCGACATCGGTCACATTATACGCTCCCGTGGTAATCGTCAGCGTCACAGTGCTGGAACCATCAGGGCTTTATACGAAAGCGTTATTGCGCGCGGTCGAGTTGTGAAATTCATTCCAAAATATCGCGCTTATCAACGCGATTTCGTATTCAGTCTCATCCTCTTGCGGAAATGGAGTCACGTAACGCACCATACAAATTATCTCTAGTGCCCTGAGCGGATTTTGAATCAAACAACAAAGTAGCGTTGGTGACTGACATGATGCTATATAACCAGATGTGGATAAAAACGTAAACCGTTGAAGTTGGACGGTCAGCCATAGGTTGTCAACGTTGGATGGCCAACCAGGTTGCTGACGTTTGACGGTTACCAAATCCAGATTAAATACACGATAATCCATCCGCGATAACATTCCTGGTGACGCTAAATGATCCGTGATCTAGTATCTTTATAATTTCGTTATCGATTTCCAATCCGGTGTTTCCGGCGAATTTAATGGCTGATAGTAATTTTAATCATTGGATTTTAAGTCGAATGGTGTTCTATAATAATCCTTCTCGCCAAGCACCTTCTTTTTGTTTCATTCCTTTTCTTCAAACCAGCATCGGTTCGGTACCATCTCTAGCTCACTTTATATCATTCACTTTGTCTGTAATGAAAGTTTTTTTGAGCAAGCGCGTGGTACTTCTTGATAAACTCATGAAGTTGATGACTGATTTTCGCTAATTCCTTGTAATCATCGCCAGACTGTTTTTCATTTTGGCGTTCAAATCAAGATTTCCTGAAGGATCTCATCAGTAAAATGATAAAACTTATCTTCATTTTTGTTTTTTCCATTTCCGCAAGTGCATCTGTTATCATCTCAGCAACGTTAGTTAACCCATGGTTAAGACATAGGATGTTAACCCGAAAGAGGATGTTAACATGATATGGTTTTATTTATTCTTATAAATAACCTGATTGACTCTGAGTTTGGCATTCTCATCGGAGGTGAAAGCGCTATCGAATCTAGTGGGGATGTCAGCAACAAGGTCGATACAACGGGGTATACCATGAACGGCGACCTTAATATGAGCGGGCAACGAATCATTAACGTGTCCACGTTAGACAGCGTTGATGAAACATGCGCGGCCACGCTGAGTCACGTTAATAAAATACTTTTCGCTTTCAAATGAAACGGTGACAGGTGGCCTTAACATGTCCGGAAAGAGTGTTTTAAATCCTGGTGATAGCGGTCTTGATCCGACTGATAACGATGCCTTGATGTGGTCCCGAATGAAAGCGTACGCCATTACTACGTTAAGTAGAACCGGAGGAACGATACCAGGAAATCTGAACATGGAGAGAAATATCCTGAACGGGTTACCCACAACACCGTTCATGGATAAAAACGATGAGTCTCATGCCGTACGTCATGCTCAGCTTGACAATGCGCTGAGTCTTAAGTACAATAACGACTGGGTACAATCACCGGAAACGTAAACGTGAGTGGAAACTGAACCACCAAGGTGACTTAACCATGGGTGGACAAATGTCTATTGGCAATATCATTGTGAGAACAGCACCATCGGGAACCAACAAGACGCCATCTGTATGGCGAGTAGGCTCTTTTTCTCATCTCGATCCGGACAGCGTTCTCGTGCTCGGATTGGGTACCGTTCAGCACAGTACTTCCGTGCACCAAAAATAGCATCGGAAAACTATACTGTGTATGATCCTATCACGGTAAAGGCCACAAAAGGATTTCGTGTGAACATACTCGAAGCAGCAAAAATATTTAAAGTTGAAAAGGATAACATTACCACGAGCGAAAACCTGCAAAAGCAAAACAGAAAAAGTAAAGGAGTTATACAAGGGAAATTAACGCCAAGAGGATTATAAGACAGTGAATTACAGGCAGGTCAGCAATTAGTTGTTAAATAAATCCGGAGTTGACAAGGAAAGTAATCTCAACATAGATGGGTATTTGATAGTCGTAATCGATACCACGTTGCTTTTGTTGGACGATCAAGTCTCGAGTTACAAGCATGTTACCAACTACTCACTGAAAAAATCTGGCGACACGATGGTAGGTATCCTCATCATGGATGTACGTGTAATCACCGGATTAAACACCACATCGGTCCTTCAGGATGATTACGTGCAGAGTTAAAAGCATATGACCGATAAACACGCTGGCAAGAGGAGGCGGTTCGATGACAGGTGACCTCAACATGGATTACAATAAAATTTTTATGTGGTCGACGCCAACTAACGGTTTTGATGTTGCTAACAAATGTTATGTGGATGCGCGTCCAGTAAAACCAGCGCGGGCGTTATACCATAGCTGACGTACAATGCGTCAAAACGGATCATTATCGCAAAATTAAAACAAGCGCGTGTGGATATAAAAACAAATCGGGACAAATTTACTGGTCCTGATTACGGTGAAGTTATCAAAAAGTTTGCGTCCGTGGCAGAAATAAGACAAAAAACGTTACAAGATACCATCGATAAATGGAATGCTGTTGCGACAGAGAATACATCGTGTTGACCAAGGAGATCGAGGACATCCTAAACCTGATCGTGTCGGAAATAAATTACGCAATAGTGGAGGCAATCGTGGCAACCAAAAATCTATCGCGAAAAAAAATTATATTAATCATCGCGCGTTGAGAAATCAAGCTGCAAAGCGATGGAGGGGGGGATGTCTTTTGGGGTTTTTGGTTGAGGAAACCGGGATATATTACGAGGATGTTGACACGATCAAGAAATAATAATGTCGCCATTGGATAAGAAAATAAACACCTATGCTACTCCAGAAGAAGACTAACCCGATGATGTTTTTGCTAAAAATAAAATAATAGAAGCGTTTCTTATAATCATAGTGTATCTAGAGTGTGGAAAACTTGATCTTGATTTGGTCACGGCGGCGTAGATTTACCTCGAAGGTTTAAAATTACGGGATGACGAGTTAATGATGATTACGTTAGTTCATGATGACCCGCTGCAGGATCTTCCAACTGGAAATTTCGTTTATGCTCCAGCAGCAGAATCAGAACTACAGAAAAATATTGTCAGTCATACAATGTACCTTTCACTCTACAAATACCAAAATGTATGGATTGATTCTAGTCAATTAAGAGAAATTAAGAGTGAAACGTTTTATCATACCAGGGATTATATCCTAATTATGTCATCTTTGAAAAACCGCATTGATAAGTAAACCGTGACGAGCCACTGGGGAGACGTCCAATCCGGATAGCTCCTGAGGCAAATAATACTCTGCCAATTTACTGACACAACGGCGAAAAGGACATTTGAATTCCAATAATATTATGTCGTTTTCATTAATGATGCAGTAGTCAGGAAGTAACAGAATCCGGATATTCCTTGATACAAATATCATTACCCACTATTTTCCCATCGAGAGTACGCTCGGTATAACATCTGATCACCTGTTCGAAAAGACCATCCGTTCAACACGGTAACGTCAATGAGGATTTGCATGGGTTTATTTTCTTAACAACTACATCATCTACATTAGAAAAATGACATCAACCCATCACGGAAGCTATTTCAGAACCACCAGTTGTAGTTTCCGTTAAATGATACCATTCATCAGTTCTTTTCTTGGTTTTATAACGACTGATAAATTCTTCCAATCTGCTTTCCAATACCAATCTGCATACGGTATGGAGATTAGCGCCGAAAAAAAACCCAAATTGATGACAAACACACCAATGGCATCAGTGCAGAAATAAAGGTCAGTGGACAGAAGCTGGAAAGAGTCACAAGCTTTAAGTACTTGGGATCAATTATCACAGACGAGAGTTCCAAACCAGAACTACTTTGCAGGATTGCCCAGACAACAGCAACAATAACAAGGTAGAGACCAATATGGAAAGATACCAACATTGCTTTTGGTTCCAAAATAAGGCTGATGCGCTCGATTGTCATATCTATCTTTCTGTATGCTTGTGAAACATGGACGCTCGCATCAGATCTACAAAGAAGGATTCAAACCTTTGAAATGAGATGCTACCGCAAGATCTTGGGCATCTCATACATTGACCATGTAACCAACGAAGAAGTCCACAACAGGATCCAACAAGCCATCGGATCCTATGAAGACCTCTTGACCACTGTAAAAAAAAGCGCAAACTGAAGTGGGACGGTCATGTCTCAAGATCTGGCAAAAACAATCTTGCAAGGCAGAGTGAGAGGGTGCAGAAGAAGAGGCAGACAGAAAAAGAGGTGGGAAGATAACATTAAGGAGTGGAGAGGCATGGGATTTGGAGATTCCCAAAGGGCAGTAGAAAACAGGGAAAGATGGATAGAATTGGTTGCAAAGTCAACTGTGGTGCCCCAACGACCTCTTGGGTTAAGGGATTGATGATGATGATGCTGCTGCTGATGATGATGAATCTGCGTTCCAATGTTTTTTCCATTTTGATTATATCATGGTCAGTTGTCTAATTAGTAAACCATCACGTTTGTATGTATTCGTAATACATTAAGGCAAATATTGTCAAGTAGTATGTATACTTAGGAGAAATGGCTACGTAAAGTGGTCTCGCTATGGTCATTATTTGGATTGTATATTTAAGGATGATTATGCCATCATATATGACAATGCGACCCTTGAATATAACTTGATTGATGACCAGGGGGAGATCATCAAAGTTGGGTCATTCCCGCAAGTAGACATTCTACTACCAAGCAGTATAACAACAAGGCAGTTTACGCAAGCAATGTCTAAATGTTGATTACAAAGTATGCAAACGATGCTGTATTGCTGTAAAAAATAAAAAATTAAAAGGTAATCAACATTTCATGTCACATGATGAAGCAAGCAATTCATTTAAGGATTTATCATTTAATTTCTTCGCCATTGTTGATGGACCTCATCATTACATGAAGTGACCAAAACACTTAAAATTAAATCAATGTGGGTTTATTGGAACTGATAACAGATCTCCTTTTTTTCAAAGCTTAAGCGAAAGGAGGGCAATGATGCTTGTGATTATTATCAATGAAGAATCGGTTTTTAAACAAAAACGAAGCATTTGTTTTTTGTGTTGTTTTCCAAAATATATTCGCTATAAATGCCAAATGAAAAGCCATGTACCACATTTTAGAAGGACAAAGACAGATGAAATGTAAGGTTGTGTGTATGTAACCTAATGTCTGTCGTTCTGTGTGTGTGTGTGTGTGTGTGTGTGTGTGTGAGAGAGAGAGAGAGAGAGAGAGAGCACAAGGCTGCAAACTCAAAAATAGCATGACTGTCTTTTTCAGAAACATCTGATCTGTCATTCTTAATTTCGATTCAACCAGGTTATGTTTTACTTCTCTGCTGTTTCAGGGTCTATCCATATACGTTCCTTTGAGAAAGCCGCTTACCATCTCTATAAATCCCAACACTAGCTTTAGTTTCATCTGACCCCTCACACACAAAGTTTCTTCGACAATCAAGAATAGCCTATCTGTTTTTATGGGTGAGTATGACACAGTCCAATTATTAAAACGTACAAGAAGCTGTTTATTTAAATTGAAATTAGAACTGCAGAGAATATTAACTTTTTCAGTTCTTCTTTCAGGCTCCAGTTTCAGTCAAACCTGAAAATACGACTATAAGCCTTAGTCAGAGCTTGTCTAATCGCGAGGCAAAATAAACTATTCAGTACCGCCCAAATATTCGATACATCTTCTCCTTACAATATGTAAGAAGTTTACAAAGCACATGTCGGAATTTAACTTGTACGAACATGTGGAATGTCGCGGCTAGCAACTGACCCCATCTCTCTCTCTCTCTCTCTCTCTCTCTCTCTCTCTCTCTCTCGATCGATTATTCACATCAATCTAGTCTTATAAAGTCGAATGTTTGTTGTTGTTTTTTTGTTTGTTTGTTTGTTTTTTTTTCTCATTTGTATTCATAGTTTACTTATTATAATATGTACAAAATTATGTACCGTAAATCAGGCCCGGCCCTTGGATGTGTGGGGCCCAAGGCAGCATGCGGGGCCCAAGGCAGCAAGCGGTGAGCGCGGAGCCCCAAGCAAAAACAGTGCACTGCGGAGAAGCGCGGGGCCCAAGGCGGTTGCCCCGTTCGCCTTGCCCTTGTGCAGGGCCTGCCGTAAATCTGATATGATCATACTGTCCTCATTGTCGATGTAAACCATCGTCAATGTACCTTGCAAATATTTTACACATTAAATTTCGAATCGAATGTCGGAAAAAGCACCCCTCACAAATTCAAGAGGGCTTGATCAATCACATTGCTGGAAATGATAATGAACAAGAACAATTTGGTTGTTTCACGCAAGGTACAAGGAAAACAATCAAATTTCGCTCACAGTCCAGGTTGATTATGTTAAACCAGGGTCGACAACCTACGGCACGCGTGCCACAAAATGGCACGTCAATAGGTTTTGTGTGGCACGCGAAGGGCAGCCACAAACCTCGATTTTAAGTGTTACTCTCTTACTGGTGGCATGCGCTCGCTCATTTTGTAATTAATCTGGACAAAAGTGGCGCGCTATGTAAAATAGGTTGCCGACCCCTGTGTTAGACCCTGACGATAAACAATCTGACACGTATTGCTACATTTTCAATTTCAACGAATTCTGACCTTATATGACATGTCACGTGAAGTCCAGAGAACGATTTTGATGATTCAAGTAAACAACAGTGGCAAAAATCGTCTAAATATTCACAGAACATTCAGAACTACAATTCTTGTTAAAATGAATGTTCAAAGATGAACATAGATCCGTCCTCAGAATAATCAAGAGAAATAGAGTTACTGCTCATTACTTTCCAGGATACAAATACTTTACATCTTCTTGACATCTGTGCCCACAATGATGATAAAAAAGACCTAACCATACAAGGTTGGCAGTGTCTTACAGCAAGGACAGTAAACATCATCCTATCGTATGGTATATAGACAAAGACTGCAGATACGCTACAACAAAACACATCGCTATATACATTGCTTTCTCTTTGTTTTGCAATGTACATGCTAGGTCTTTTTTTTTTTTCTTTTTTTTGTGCTGATGGTTTTGTAACCTTGTACTCATTTATCAACTTCTTCTGTAACCCGGATTAACGAGCGTCATCCGGAATTAATTTTTATGGCGGTACTTACACAACCTATTTCATCTCTGTTTAATATAATTAAAAGTTTTTAATGTCTCACTAATTCTCTGCACGCAATTTATTCGCTTTTTTAAATGGGTTTCTTGATACATATGATCGTTACGTCTCGTTTAGCTTTCACAAGACCAAATTCTCCATTATTTAAATCTAGTAATCTTTTTATAATTGGTTCAAAATCTGGAATGTTACCCCCATAAATTTCTGTACCCATCTGCATTTCTCTGCAACAAATCTCTAAGTCTTTCGTTATGATGTTGTTTTGTTTTGTTATTCGTCTACATTAAATATTTTATAGTTCTAAAACGTAGATAGTGGTTTGTAATATTTGGGTTGCTTGAAACCTTTGACCTTTATCAAAACTGTCAGGAAAACGTATTCCTTGCAGTCTGTAAATTCTGCCCCAGTGGATAACAATATCTGAAGAGCACCACCTACGAGACCCGGGTAAGGTCATGTTTTGGTTAGGGGGTCCGCCTCCGATGTGGGATGTCGTGGGTTTGAACCCGGGTTGAGTCATACGAAAGATTTGTAAAGATGATACTAGCAGCTGCCTCGCTTGGCGTTCAGTATTAAGCGGTCTGGTGTCAGGATAATGTGACTGGGTGGGACATCATGCTACATGTCTGCGGCATGATGCCCCAATGTTAGACATCACTATAAACTGCCACACTGCCGACATCGTACCGATATGATTGAAAATTGTTAAAGCTACGTTAAAAATCTAAATCACACACACACACACACACACACACACACACAAACACACACACACACACACAGACACACAGAGGTAACCTTTTTGTATATATTTTATCTAAACTCCGCAATCTGACTCCTTTGGTTCACCTAGGTCCTTTATATCTCTTTTAGCGGGCTCGTGTTATTCAGCTCTTCGTGCAAAAGTCAAGCACGAGACGAGGCTCAACGGGCACGAAATTGTCAGACCGCATATTGAACCAATGCTCAAAATACACCAAATTTTAACTTTTCAAAATCTATCTGAGAAACTTTATAATCACAAATATTTAAGGAGATTCTGTTTGTGTCTAACTCTAGCAACTTTCTCATGAATGCCTTGCATTGTGTGCTCACATTTCAAAAGCTTTTCATAATAAAGGACCTTATATTTATTTTGATCGTGAAGTCTAAATAAAGATGTGTTTCATATTTTCCGAAGACAATGAAATGCTTTATAAAAGTAAATAGTGCAATCTTTGTTTATTTATAAATCTATGAATTTTCTAACTACAGTAGTAAATTACAAAATCCAGTTGATAATGCAAGTTTTTGATAGTGGGTGAGGGGATGCAGATTTTAGACAGCACTGATGTGTGTGTGTGTGTGTGTGTGTGTGTGTGATTTGGACTTTTAACGTAGCTTTAACAATTTTTTCAGTCATATTGCTACGATGTCTGCAGTGTGGCAGTTTATAGGGACGTCTAGCACTTGGGCATCATGATCATGCCGCAGACACGTAGCATAATGTCCCACCCAGTCACATTATCCTGACACCAGGCCTACAAGTCATATCACTAACTTCTTCATGCTGAGCGCCTAGCGATGCAGCTGTTAGTACCATTTTTATAAGCCTTTGGTATAACTCGGCTGGGGTTCGAACCCGCGACCTCTCGCATCCGAGGCGGACGCTCTAACCACTAGGCCACCGGAGCGGTCAGACAGCACTAATAATCCATGGTTAATATCAATCTAACGTTACATTTATTCTTCATTTACTAACTTACGCGATAGCGAAACGTGCATCCCCCCCCCCAAAAAAAATATGTTATATCACGAAATGTTTTTGTAAATGCACGTTGATTTTTCCAACAAATTCTGTACGACTACTCTTGAGCTGGATTCTTAACAGCGTTGTTTACTCAGTAGTGTGAACCAAAAGGGAAAGAAAAAACATGCTTGAGTTGCTGAACAACAAATGCCAGTTTTATCTATATAATATTCAATATAAAACACGTGCTTGTTGTTTAAATTTAGCTTACAACGTCTTCAGATAGTGGTATATTGTGTAAGAACTAATGCAAACTTCAGACAACATGACAGCACAAATGCTATATTTCCTACAAGAGACAAGGGGAAAAAAAATAATTTAATCAGAACTCGAGGCTCATCCTTGCGGGGAAAATAACCTGACAAAAAGCCACCGTTCAAAGTTCAACGAACTCCATCGACGTGAGAGCTGCCACATGTAAAGCAAACCTGAATGTGGATGATTCGGGTAAACAACACTGAGTCGCGGTGACTCAGTGCATTGTTACTGCGCGGACTAGCAAGACAGGATTTAGCTGGTTTGAAATCGGTCCAGATCAGCTCGGGTTGGCCCTCCTTTATTTTATTTATTTGTTCATATATTACGCATTCCTTTATCGTGTTCTTTCACGAAAATTCCAACTCTCAGGGTAATTTGTGTCAAGTACCATGATATATCTAAACTGAAACATGTTTTGGTCTCAGTACAATATCTAAAACAGCACACAGAAAATATCCCCAAATATTGAATGGTAAATTTTTACATTAATTCATTTATTTGGCAAGTATGTAGGTAATCGAAGTTGAAGCGCTTGCGCCAAGCCCATGAAAGTTTTCTACAAACTCGTTATCACTCCACACAGGGTCAGTGACAAACCCTGACCCCTCCGGTGGCCTAGTGGTTAGAGCGTCCGCCTCGGATGCGGGAGGTCGCGGTTCGAACCCCGGCCGAGTCATACCAAAGACTTATAAAAATGGTACAAAACGCTGCCTCGCTTGGCGCTGGGCATTAAGAGGTTAGTGTTAGGACTGGTCGGTCTGGTGTCAGGATAATGTGACTTGGTGGGACATAATGCTTCATGTCTTCGGCATGATACCCCAGTGCTAGACATCACAATAAACTACCACACTGAAGACATCGTACCGATATGACTGAAAAATTGTTAAGCTACGTTAAAAGTCGAATTCACACACACACACACACACACACACACACACAAATCTGTAAAAGATTTATACTGCAGATGACCTTAACGATCTCATTGCATATTATTTACGATACAATTTTTTTTTATTAATGTGGCGTCATGGCCGAAAATCCATAAGCGACTTCAAACTGACCTAGAATCCCGCCCCCCCCCCCCGACCCTGTATAGCCGTGACGTGACACTTTAAGCTATGAAAATGTAAGGTGTCAGAGTGTCAGAAGCGGGTATAGGTTGTTAAAGGTAGGTAGGTGAACGGAACAAATTCAGTGACAGAATTACAGATATATTGATATAAGTGGATCAACGGCTTTTGTATCTTATGCATGTAGTAGGATATATCTTAGGGAAATAAAATATTTGTTTTTCATTGTAATAAGCCAACTGGCCCTTACAAATACATCACAACATTGCCTTGTGTAATGGAGACCCCGGGTGGTCGAGTGGTCTAAAGCACTCGCCTTTGCCGACCACTGCCATCTCACGTATGTCCGCGTGGGTTCAAGTCTCAGGTTGGCCGATGTGTGCATGCGATCACTGCTATCTGTCAGCGGTTGTTCGAGTCACGGGTTCGGCTAATGTGGGTATGTGATAAAGCTTGCCAGTAGCTTCCCATGGGTCGGTTGGTCTAACCGGTGATTATCAGGGTTCTTCCTCTACCATCTTACGTATTTATAGCCTGTCGTGTGCTGAAAAATGGCGTTAATCCCAGAGGAACAGCAAAACCCTGGAATTACAATTCTTGTATCTTGTAAGGCAGTAATGCGTACAGTTATTACAGATGTCGGTATTGATTAATGCAATGTGCTTCTCTAGGCAGATAACAGATGTAGTGCATTATTTCTCGTCTGAGAAACGTTATAAGTAAAACTACTTACCGTCTGACTCGCTTATAGGTGAGACCACAATGCACAGACTAGGATCTGGCCTAGCATAATCTAAGTCTATGCAGTTTGCTCGTACTAAATAGTAGAACAAACAGTACAGACCATGATATGCCGGTAAGTTATGTGACGATAGCTTGGGGTCTATCTTATTTGCTTCTTTAGCAAATTATAGGTGAGTAAACACGGCAACGTTATGCATTAGAACTAGCTATAAAATTGACACATTTGACCATGTTTGGTTTTCTCCAATAAAACAGATGTATGCTTCTTCCAATTCAATGGACAGACCTGAAAATCCACTGTTTTCAAAAGTGGGTAAGTAAATCCTTTAGTCAAGGATATACTGAATCAAAAACTGTACGTAAACAGGAATTCTCTCCTGTTAAATCAAAAATTGGATTTTATAATAACTAGATATCATGTTAAATATAGGAATAATGACATTGCTTGTAATATTTGCACTACCGTTTGAGGTAAGTGTTTGCACTTTTAGGAGAGTAGCATTTATTACACGTGCAGAAAACTGTCCTCCCTTTTTCAGGAAGATTCTGTGTTGTGTTTTTTGAATGTAAACATGAATATGATGACAGTTGTTATTAGACCTGTGTATAGATGGCTTAACTCATGAAGACATATTGAATTTCCATTTAATTCATTTGAATTTAAAATGAAATTGGGGGCAGGAGACTGGGATATATATATATATAACCCACAAAAGACAACCTATTATATCCATTATATTAGCTATAAATATATATATATATATATATATATCTTGCGACAAAACGATATCCCGTCTGGAATGCCCAGAACCCCTCGGAAAATTAAATGGTCAGTTCCTTATAAGTGAGCAATGTTTGATAAAGATTTCGGACAAAAAGCCCAAATTATTACTAGCAATAAAGCTACTGCTGCTGCTGCTATTATTATTATTATTATTATTAATTATTATTATTATTAACCACATATCCGATTATCCGAAGACTTACCAGAAAGAATACGTCTGGCGCGAACAGAGTTCTTTCTTTCTTCATCCAGGCGCTCAGGCATGCTAAACCTGCTGACTTCAAATATAACGGACTGGCTATAAATAGAGCTGAGTATGTCGTAAATGATGCACTACAGGATATTTTAGGTATAAACAATAAATAGGGGTCTGGCGGAGGCCATTTTTCATATGTAATGCATGATGTGCAGAGGATTAGAGAAATTAAATTTCAGGTTTAAAGAAAAGCTGTCTATGGGTTGTGGTGATTTGATAAAGCTTATGCGTGATATTTATATTTTTTGCACTGGTTGAGACTTGGGGTCATGATAAAATTGACATAAATTGTTTCACAAGTTACATAAGTGACCGAAATACAGAGCTTAATGTAAAACGTCATTCTGGAGGTATTGCTGTGTATGTCAAGAAACACGTACGGAATAATTTCAATATGTCTCAGCTAGAGAATAAATCAAAAAATATTTTCTAGCTGAAATTATTCCCTTATATTCAAACCTGTCAGGAAGACCTAATTTTTCGTATAGTATATAAGTCGGGGCCCCGGATAGCCGAGTGGTCTAAAGCGCTCGCCTTTACCAACCACTGCCATCTAACCTATGTTCGCGTAGGTTCAAGTCTCAGGTTGGCCGATGTGTGCATGTGAGTAAGTTTGCCAGTAGCTTCTAGTGGTCGGTGGTTCTTACAGGGATTTTCCCGGGTTCTTCTTCCACCCTTTATACTGGCCGCCATCTATAACCTCTCGTGTACTGAAAAGTGGCGTAAAAAACCACAACTATATATGTCACCTGAACGTTCGGCAATACATGCAGAAGAAGACTTGTTTACCGTTACAGAAAACGAATTGGCACGTTATATAGATATGTATACAACCACACTGCAGCGGCGTGTTTGATTTGGTTGTCGTTATCTAGAGGATTATCGAACTCGATGTTATTGCCTGGATCGAATGAATAGTAAACGTACAATATTAATGGATGGAATAAAATCTGAGCAGTGATACTGAATAGAACAACACCAGCCTCAGCATATAAAATAGAACAATTTAATCAATTATATTAAAAAAATGAAATCAAACATGATATTTGAATGATACACTTTTCTTAGAAAAATTAACAAGTTTATAAAAATGCAATTAGCCGTTCTGTTTATACAAATAAGACAAATTACATCATGGAATCGAATGAGCAATCGAACTCAATTGTGCAGCGTGCCTGCATAGCCTGCTTGCTTGCTGGTACCTCCAAATTCAACATTTGTAACAGTCTTGAATCGATGTATTCATTTTGCTCCTCTCTCCATCTCTTCTCGAGTCTCATTTGGGTCATCAACCGTAATTTGGTTGTTTGTTCTCTGCCTTCTCTGTATACTATAAGGGTATATATGGAACTATTTCCCTTTAAAAATAAATAAATAGGCAATCTATACATTTTGGCACGATTTTACTTCTAGGATAGAACATTGTCCCCTCTCGCGCTAGGTCATATAAGGGTGCAAATTTCTGTCGATCTATGAAGAGCACATTAATTTGAGCAGGCGAACGATTAGATTTATGGGGACCGTTGAGTGTTAAATCACCATAATGCACGGATTTTAAATGGCTGCGTCATGAGAGAAGTGATTCTTAATTAAGCATTCGTTTATTTAACAGTCAGACACACTGGAATAGTAGGGTTAACTTCGATCTGGTATCGGAAAATGTCAGATTTTGAAATTGTCCAGGATCAGTTATTTGGAAATCTCGAGGTCAGGCAGACTACAATTTTGGCGCCTAGTTATAAAAGGCGGGAGATATATTTAATTCGGATTGGTTACGCTAAGTAAGGGGGCTTGGTTCCCACACGAAAATTCTTGGGTTTAATATGTCCCATCGCAAAATTTTAGTCAGTCTACGTTTTTCTGCAAGAGAAAACAAATGTAGGAGACTCCGAGGTTGAATTTAGAAGAAATTCACTCGAAAAATAATTATCCAAGGGATCGGATGTCTGGAAAGTCGACTGACATAATTCTGAGGTAGAAACGAGCAAAGCTAGAAAGCACAAGGTATGGGCGCCAATCTCATGCAATTCGTTGATACCAATATAACGATTTGTTTGATTTATTTGCTAATATTTGCATGAATTTATTTGTTTAAATTCGTAGATCAATTTTATTATTGGTATGAGTACAACTGTGTTGAGTTCATCTATATGAATTCGTACAATGATCTTCTTTATATACGTTTGACGAATTGTTTGAATGTGTCGTCTTGATTGTTATAGGAAAATATCTAAGAAATTCATGCCTTACCTTAGCTGATATGAGTTACGAGAATCCGTGTGAATTCACCGACCTTAGATGATTTCACGTATGATAAAGAGTTTAAGTTGATGTATGTGATTTGGTAAAGAATTAAATCCATGGCAGTGGTAAGACAAAATGATACGGGACACTCATGTGTCGGGGGACATGACTGAACCTTAATGAGGGTTGTCATATAACTGTCAACTTAACGGGTAAAGCTTTGGTTGTATGTCAAGAATGCCAAGGGTTGAGACGTTACAGAAATAACATTTGTACCTGCTGAAATTTCTGTCATACCTTCAAGCTTTGTAGAGATTGATTTATTATGGAACAAAGGAAAGGATGTGAAACCCTGGATGTCCGTGTGCTAATTATGGCGGTTAAATAAACCTAAAATCTTGATTGGCTAAATTAACAATAAGAGGTTGTAAGGGTGCAAATTTCTGTCGATCTATGAAGAACACATTAAGTTGGACAGGTGAACGATTAATTAGAATTATGGAGACTGGCGCGTGTTTAAATCGCCGTAACGTACTGATTGCAAATGTCACTGTCATGGAAGCAGTGGTTCTTAATTAAGCCGTTGTTTACTTAACTGAAAAGAATAGGGGTTAACTTCCGATCTGTATCGAAGTTGTCAGTTTGAAATTTTCCAGGAATCAGTATTTGGTAATCTGAGGTTGTCAGGCGGACTTCATTTTTGAGCGCCTTAACTATAATTCGGATTGGTTACGCTGAATAAGGGGGCGTGATTCCACATGAAAAATCTCGGTTTAAATGTACTTATCGCAACACTCAGAACCAGTCGACACCCTTTTCTACAAGAGAAAACAAAGGTAGAGGACTCCGGGTCGAATTTAGAAGAAATTCACTCATAATTAGGATCCAAGGGATTGGATGTCTGGAAAAATCTACGAACTCAATTCTAGCGGTAAAAGCTTGAAGACACAAGGTATTTTGCGTCAGTCTCACGTAATTTCTTGATATCCATATGATGGTTTGTTGATTTATTTGCTTATATTTGCATGATTTATTTGGTTAGATTGGTAGATCAATTTTCTTGATATGAATACAACTGTGCGAGTTCATCTATATGAATCCGTACACTGATATTCTTTATATAAGTTTGAGGAATCGTTTGAACGTATAGTCTCGTTTGTTATAGGTAAATATGTATCTAGAATTTCATACCTTACTTTAGTGATATGAGTTACGAGAATCCGTGTAAATTGTCCGATTTTGATAATGTCACATATGATAAAGACTTGAGTGCATATTTACTGAAATTAACGTGTTAAACCATGTGAAATTAATGTCGTTAAAGCATGTGGTGAGGTTTCGTATATGCTAGAGACTTGAATGTGTGTATTCGCTCTAAATGCCGTAGTTGAGTCATGTAAGGAATTCCATTCATTCATTTGTGTAATTAAGTCGGGACCGGAACTGATGTCTCGCGGTGTTGTTACTGTAAGCCAGTGGAAATAGCCGTTAGGGAGTACATTAATCTTAGGGAACTAGGTTTGTTTATGGTCTGCCGTGTTTAGTTAGACCAGATGGCAGTTGGTATCTGTTTGAACTCCAATAGAACTTATCTGACATTAACGAGAGGAGAAAGTAATGATCTCTTCCCAGTAGGGTACCTAACAGAATACTCAGGTTGCCACTTTGTTTACTTTTGCTAGGTGAGATAGCTCCACGTGACGTACCACTGACGTATCCACGGGACGTATCCACGTGAAGTATCCACGTGAAGTATCACGCACTTACAAAACCAAAGTGACCACACAACGTTGGAGGCCGAAAGAGGCGGGACACCTGAGAATTTGGGAAAAGGGAAAAGTGGAAAGGACCCAGACTTACAGGTACAAGGAAGTCAAAAAGAACAGTCGCAGCGAATTTGGACTGAACCAGAACCATCAGGTTATGAATCTGTACAAGGCAGTGATTTCGATCTTTCACTCGATGATGAATTAATTCTATCGCTTAACAGATCGGCTATTTGTATAAGCATATTTGTGTTTGAAATTCGTTGGATAATTTAAATCAAAAAGTGTATCTTTCTAATGTAATGCATTATCACAATTGTTCATGAATTTTATTGTTTATGAATTGTTGATTACATTGTATGGTTTGTACATGTACGGGGGCTCGTGTCATTCTGTTTTATATATCTGCTCAGATCTTTATCTATTCCATCTATAAGTTTCACACTATATATTGATATTTACTCATTCCGGGTAAATTACACCGTCCGCGATCACCCTCTAGATAACGATAACCAAAACCATGCAACCCACCCCAACAAAGCTGGGGGAGTTTGCAACAGAGGTGTGTTTCCATGCAAAGTTTCGTGTTTTATAATGTCTTACACCAGTAGTAATAGGGGATACCGTAGCGTCAATGGGAATTAGCATTACAGACCCCCCCCCCGGGCCTGTATAGCCCCAAGAAATAAAAGCACAGCCTGGGACCGTATAGCGTCAATGGAAATTGGGTAGAGTGACTAGCACACCCTGGGACTGTATAGCGTCAATGGAAATTTTGTATAGCGACTAGTATACTGTGGGTCTGTATAGCGATAAGCGACAGGTGGCATGACGTCACACTGGTAACAATGTAGCAAAAAGAGAAGTACTGTGACGTCAGGCTACCTGAGGGAGGGCTATAGACAAACACGAATCAAGAGCGTTCGTGTTTTTAGTAGAGGAAGGGTTTTATATATTCGTTTAGGTTGGAGACAAAATGAAAATTAAGATCTTTTCGAGGCATTGGAAGTGGCCCTGAAAAGGGCCGTTGTTTGTTATGTTATGTTAACACCATTCCGTTAACATACAGGACATCGCATAGGTCTTCTTTTCTTCCTCAAATTTCTCAAAGCTTGTCTTACACTGTGTCTCACTTCTGGTCCATAGATGAGAGTCCGCTTAAGACAGCCTTGTCTTTCCACATAACATCTTCTTTTCCAAATAGTGGCACCGGTGATCCGGATGACAGTCCATTTTGTTTTCACATACATGGGTAAGTCCGTACGGAACAGCATCGATGATACCAAAGTAGAGGATTCAACGTTGATCAACATCTTCTCTGTGATGAGAACAGGTGAAGGGAATGAAGTGAACCGCGTTTATTTATAGTGGAAGATCGGATCGAAACGGATTGAAATGGTTCACCAATCCCAACACGCGTTACAAAATTCAGTCACTTCGCGGAGTCTGTCTTCCAATCCGAAAAGAGCTACCTGTGACGTCACATTTCCTATATAGGCACACTAGCGTCTGTGCGCAGTGAATCGATGCGGTATTGTTTTGTGAAACATGACGGAACCTAAGAAGACAATGAATTGGGGTGAACCGGCTGTGGAGACGAGAAGTAATGGTATAGCAGCAGCTACCAAAGTGAACACAGGTCTACTTCCCGAAGAGGTTGATTTCAACTGGGATTTAGTAGATTTTTTATCTTCTTCCCAAGAATTTGTTCCGGTACCAGTACCTTCGCCCCTTTCTCCTTCTTTACCACGTGTCGACGATTTTAAACAAAGACAGAAGGAAGAATTGGAGAAATTTTTACAGCAGCAGAAAGAAGCAGAGCAAGCATTTCTTCTTGAATAGCAACAGCGAGAAGAAGAAGAAGAGGCAAAAAGGAAACGACAGGAAGAAGAAGCAGTAGAGAAGAAACAAAGTCTAGGAGAGAAGGAGAACAGCGAAAGTCAAACGGTCACGGTACTCTTGGACATTTTGGCCGAGTTAAGAAGTCTGAAACAAATGTATCAGACTTCTTTATTACGACCCAAGAGAAAAAGACCTTCCTGAGCCAAACAACCTAACCCTGTGACTACACCAGAGATACCACCCCTAGTGATATCTACTAAATCATTGACAGGAGCAAGTCCACAAGTAGGCCTTGGCCGTGGCAAAGGCTTAAGACAGTTAAAGCGAATTGATTCTCGTTCCTGAGTTTGTTCTAAGGAAAAAAAAACAAACACTCAACAGTCGTCCTTTTTAGGGCTACCTAATACTCTCGAAAAGAGTGACTATTAATTTTGCCAAAATCAATTAAAACTCAAAATCCCTTCTTTAACCCTATGATGTACGTGTTGTGAGTGTATGAGTGTAGGTCCTTATTATTTCTAAATAATGAAAACCAAGAGACACTTACGTTTTTTTCAGTTTGGTCTATTCTGTTAAATTTTTTTACAATTCAATATCACAACATAACACAACACAACACTTTTAAAAAAGTTCATAGATTTCTTCTGTGTCTTTTTTCTTTTACTCTCTCTGTTTTTTCAATTTCTTCACTTTTACACTTTTTTCCTCTTCTTCGTCTTCTTCTTCCTCACATTTTTCTCGTCTTCTTTTCTTTTCTGTCTTCTCTTTCTGAACGTGTCGGGGTTCTTTTGCCGAGGTCACCTCTGTTTCTTCTTCCTCCTTCTCCTGCTCCTGTTGTTTCTTAGGGCACTCTGAAGACCAATGTCCTTTCTCTTGACAATGATAACAGGTATCTTGACTTTGTTTCTTTTGACACTGGCCTTGCTTCTTTGACGGTCTGGACATTTTGTAGCCCAATGCCCTTTCTTCTGACAGATATAGCAAGTATCTTGACTTTTATCTCGAAAGGAAGGAGAGTAGTCCGTCGGCTTGTCTGAAGAAAACTTTCTTATCACACCTCGCAATGCTCTAATCAGAAGTTCGATCTGTGTGGGTTCTTCCATTGTGCTGGTCGGCTTGAGAGCGAAATGAATACTGAGAGGGGAGTCACTAGCCCTTTATATATGCATTGGTCTGACATAGATATATAGGGGTTCATGGTGTTTCACATGTAGTCATTTGACTTTTTGCCGTCAAGATGAAACGATCGCATCATTTCGAAAAGAACGAAGAAGAAAGTAAGAGGCAGAAACGTGATTTATCGCCTCGCACAGTAGCTGAAGTCTTGGCACAAATTCATGCCAGCGATTTTGAAGATGAGATGAGTGAACCAGAATCGAAGCCTAAAGAGTCTACACCAAATCAAAGTCCATTACCATCAGTAAACCCTGAAAAGTACTACCATATTCGGGAGACGGACAAACGCTCTTCCAGAAAATTTAGAACCACGGCCTACACGTACGCAGTGAAGTTTAAAGATATCAAGTCTGACGTTCCCTTGGAAAAAGCAGAAGGGTTCATCACCGATGTGTGGGATTCTTTGTTAACCACACTAAAACGGCAATGTCAAGCCAAAGAAGACGATCGCTTGAGACTTTCTATTCATCACGACAATCTGAAGTCTCCCGATTGGATCGAGTTTAGCAGTCCAACAGAATTGACACCTTCCAAAATCATGGACAAGATTCAACACGTACAACAATCCAACGACAAATTTCACATCACGGACGGAAAAGCGACACTGTACATGACCCACGTGTCTCTTCCCCAAGGGACAGGTAAAAAAAAGTTGATGTTGGTAGATAACTTGCGTAACCTCAAGCGTAGCCTCGTCCAAATTAACAATCCAAAAGACAAGATGTGTTTAGCCCGTGCCATCGTAGTGGGACAAACGTATGCCGACAAGAACGACACGAAAGAATGGAAAAGAGCCTGGAAAACTATTCAACAATCGGACCGAGCCAAACAACAAAGAGAAGCAGAACTCCTGTTACAGCAAGCAGGGATACCCAAAGACAGGCCCTGCGGCATTCCTGAAATGCAAAAATTGCAAGACGTCTTGGCTCCACGTTACACCTTGAAAGTTCACCCTCAAGAAGTGCGCGGACCTCTGTTGTTTCGAGGTCAAGATTTTAAAGACGGAAAATACATTCACGTCTATCATCACGATGAACATTTTGATGCCATTACCAGTATCACTGCATTCCTGGGATACGGTTATTACTGTGAGAAATGTGACTATGGCTATAACAATCGAGAGCAACATAAGCATTGCGGATCAAAATGCTCAGGATGTTTAGCCTCTACACCCTGTCTGGACGAAAGACAAGAACGAGTGCATTGCTCTGCTTGTCAGCGCACGTTTGTCAGTCCTGCTTGTTACCAACAACACCTAAAGACGCAAGGTTCACAGCAGAAATGTGCTTGTCAGCTCTTGAGATTGTGCCCTACTTGTGGACAAGGCATACATACCAATAGTGTCAAGTTACACATTTGTCGAGGAAAGAAACGATGTCACATTTGTCGCCAAATCGTGGACTTGGAACACCAATGCTACATTCAAAAATACCATTCTAAACATGAAGAAGAAGAAGATAAGGACCAGAAGAAGAAAGGGAATTTCATCTTTTTCGATTTCGAATGCATGCAAGAGACTGGCATTCATATTCCTAATTTCTGCGTAGCTCACCGAGCGTGCGAGAAGTGCATCCAAGAGCCTATCTTGACTCATTGCCCTCACTGCAGCAAGATTCCTGGAGGACGTGAAAAAATCTTTCGAGGACCGAACACACTAGCTGATTTTGCCCAATGGATCTTAGACCCTATCGACGAAACGTGGAGCCAAGAAGATATCGAACGTTACGGAGATTGTCATCGCCATGCCACGGTGATGGCTCACAATTTCTCGGGATACGATGGACAATTTCTGTTGAGATACTATACGGAACAAAGTACCGAACGTCCGAAAGTCACTTTGAACGGAGTCAAAATCATTTCCATGCAAGTGGGACAAGTACAGTTTAAAGATTCAATGAGTTACTTGGCTATGTCTTTGAGCCGCATGCCTAAAACGTTTGGCATGACAGAAATGGCCAAAGGCTATTTTCCACACTTTTTCAATACCGAAGCCAATCAACACGCTGTTCTACCCCATTTGCCTGAGGCTCACTACTACGACCCTGACAACATGCGTACCGAACAACGAGAAGCTTTCTACGCATGGTACCAGACTCACGCTTCGGACCCTTTTGACTTTCAAGAAGAAATGTTAAAATATTGTCGTTCCGACGTAGACATTTTACGTCGCTGCTGTGGAAAATTTCGAGAACTTTTCATGGAACACGGAGGGATTGATCCTTTGAAAGAAGCTTGTACCATTGCCAAAGGGTGTTCCTTAGTGTATCGTCAACGATTCATGCCCGAAAACACCCTAGCTGTCATCAGTCCTCAAACGACCAATTTTGTCAAACGTCAATACTCGGTCAAAGCCCTACGCTGGCTACATTACTTGTGTGAGAAGGAAGACAAATGGATCCAACATGCTCGCAACGGAGGAGGCGAGAAGACCATCGGAAGGTATTCAGTAGACGGCTGGGACTTAGAAAACCCCAAGATCGTGTACGAGCTTAACGGGTGCTTATTTCACGGATGTCCCATCTGCTACCCTCAACGTGACACTAAAAAACAGTTTTTACAACAGACCATGGAAGACTTGTACCAGGCCACTTGTCAGCGACGCTTGAAGTTAGAAGAGCAAGGATACCAAGTAGTGGAAATGTGGGAACACGAGTACGATCAGCGATTGAAAACCGATCCAGAGTTTAAGCGCATCGTGGAAAGTTACAAGCTGGTGGACCCTCTGAACCCGCGGGACAGTTTGTACGGAGGACGGACGAATGCCACCTGTTTGCTGTACCAAGCTGACGAAGAGAAAGGAGAAGAAATCAAATACTTGGACGTGTGTTCTCTGTATCCGTACGTGTGCAAATATTGCCACTTTCCCGCAGGGCACCCACAATTGCTGACGGAACACATCGACGTGGACAATATTAGACAATACGAAGGATTGATCAAATGTAAAGTCTTGCCTCCCACGAACTTGTACCATACCGTTTTACCACATCATTGCCAAGGAAAACTGATGTTTCCCTTGTGTCGTACTTGTGCTGAAACGTGCAACCAAGACCACCCTTGTCAGCACACTCAGGAAGAACGTGCCTTGACGGGAACGTGGGTCAGCGTGGAATTGTATAAAGCTCTGGACTTGGGATACCAACTGTTAGAAGTGTACGAAATTTACCACTTTCCCAAGACCGAAAAATACCACAAGGGCGACGATTCTCAAAAGGGCATTTTTGCAGACTACGTGAATGCCTTTTTGAAACTGAAACAAGAAGCTAGCGGCTACCCTTCCTGGTGTCACACTCCCGAAGACCAAACACAGTTCAAAGAGAAATACTGGGAGCAGGAAGGCATCATTTTAGACCACATCGAGAAAAACGAAGGAAGGCGATCGTTTGCCAAAGTGATATTGAATTGTTTGTGGGGCAAAATGGCACAACGACCGTGTTTACCCAAGACGGAGTATTTGACAGAACCTTTCCGCTACTTCCAGATGATTCACGACAAAACCAAATACATGAAACACGTGGACGTTGTTCGTGAGGACTTGCTCTTAGTCAATTACGAAGAAGAACTGTTTTTTGTAGAAGCCGACGAATTTGGAAATGTCATCATCGCGGCCTACGTGACAGCCCATGCTCGCTTAAAACTGTACGAAGCTTTAGAACTGTTAGGTGATCGTGTGCTGTATTTTGACACGAACAGCTGCATCTACATTGATCGTCTGGGTCAATCTCACCCTGTCATCGAAGGAGACCGTTTAGGAGCCTGGACGGACGAGCATCCCGACCACAAGATTCTAAGTTTTGCAAGTGGCGGTCCCAATAATTACGGCTACGAATACCGGGACAATCAAGGAGAAGTGCACACGAAGTGTAAAGTGAAAGGATTGACTCTCAATTATCGCACCAGCCGAGTGGTGAACTTTAGCATATTGAAAAAGCCTTGCAGTCTGGACAGGATGGAAACTTTAAAGTGACCACCCACGAACCGCGTAAGATTGTACGTTTACCCACACACCAAATCGTCAGTCGACCCTTGGAAAAAGTTTATCAAATCGTGTACCAGAAGCGAGTACGACTTCCCAATCACTTCACTTTACCGTACGGACACGCTGGTATAAAAAAATGGTTCCAAGACGATAGTCACCAACAAGAAGGATGACTTCGACACAGCAAGAATCGAGTGAAAAACCCACAGAGAACTCCAAGTTCAAACCATACCATTTTCCTGTTTTCTTGCCTGACTATTGCAGTTGTGCCAGTCGACTGGAAACGTTTCAAAAATGACCCACGGATAGGGAAGGATTACCTACTGCGAATGTTTTAGCTAGAACAGGGTTTGTCTACTTGGGACCTGAGACTGGATTGGGATATGAAGTACAGTGTTTCAGTTGTGGTCTGAAGTTGCGTATGGATCGATGTATCTATAAAGATTCAGCTATTCTGGAACATACTCAATGGTCTCCGCATTGTCCTTACCTTTCTATGGCATTTTCACCCGTCACACTACGGTTCAGGTCTGACGGTACCTTAGAGAAGGTAGTACCGATGTCCAAGAAGAAAGAAAGGAAGACGTCCAAAACTGGTCATAAAAAAGAACGATGTACAAACTCGAGACTTCATTACGACTAGTATAAAAAGGGACAACGTTCAAGACCGATAGTTCATTGTGACTACAAACGCCAATCGAGAAAGATGAATCCTTTCACACAGCAAGTATCCAGTAAGAGTAAACTCGAGTACGATGCTGTGCCTTGCGATGGTAGGGATGCCGTACGCTATGACCTTAGTGATTCAGTACCACATCATCATGGGAACTTTGCTATAACTACTACTACTACCATACCTACCATGGAACGTGATGCTGTACGTGTCAAACCTGACGGATGTGAAAGCGATGCCACTCGTTATCGCACACCTTTTCACTTTACTGGTTTTCATGGTGGATGTCCACCTCCACAGGAAACCATGCGACTACCACCCTACGGATGTCATGTAAAACTGAGCAAACTCCCAAGGATTTCACCGTACCCTCATCGAAATGAACCTGTGAAAGACGAATATTCGTTCCCTGTGCGTTTGCCAGAATACTGTGATTTTGAAAGTCGATTGCAAACCTTCCAAGGAAAATGGCCAAAATATCTAGGAGGACCTACCCCCGAAGAATTAGCTAGAGCTGGATTTATCTACTTGGGCGAAGGAGATAAAGTCAAGTGCTTCAGTTGTGGTGTGTCACTTCACGAGTGGGAGAAGAAAGATTGCGCTTACCTGGAACATGCTCGATGGTCTCCAGATTGTCACTACCTGCCTTTAGTGGGACCTCGTCATTGAAGTGACCCTACCATGTTGTGTAAAAAGCTAGCTACGGAGTTAGGAGTCAAACGTTGGACAATCCCTAGACAAGTATTTAAACCTGATGTAAAAAATAATCTTCAAAGATTACCAAACGAATTGCAAGAGAAGATCTACAAGGACATTTGGCAGGGACTTGCCAGAGCCAAATCTCAATTAGTGACTGTAGAACATTTGTGTCGAGAAATTCATAAGAGGAAATTGACCAAAGCCAACAAACAAGTCCGATTTCTCTGGATCAAGTGTGCGTTCGTTCTACTATTTCGCTTTAGACCATTTACATTTGAAGATTTTATTGACATTCTTGACCGTTTCCTGGAATGGCAGTGGTCAGAAATTACTCACTACGTTCATTACTTTTGCTCTAGGAGAAGTGTTTGACTGACATGGTTATGGATACTTTACAAGAGAACATTCGTGCTTTGCCTGTGGAATTGAGAGAACGCATTTACCGTGAGTTTGTCAAAATACAAGTGAAACGAAAAGAATCATTGCATCCGTTACGTCACCGATGTTTGAACCACTGGTACCTAAATTCTATAAGAGGATTGATTCTGATGAAAGTGTTCCAGTGGTCAGACATTCATCAACTACTCGTGAGCGAGAAGAATTGTGTTGTTGATAGTGATTATTTTTACTACCAGGTACACTTACTGCAACGAATTCCAGAAGAAGAGTTAAAGGGTTACCAAAATCTTGTACACAATGTAAACTTTGTTAAAGAGAGAACTTATGAACGACGTGTGATGTGCAAGTTAGTGAATAAGTATATATACGTCAACGGAATACGACCACTTCTGTGCAAAAAGTACACTTATTGCTGCCGAAAAAAGAGGGTATAAAAACGTTCTACCATGCCACAACCTTTATCATTCGTGATACAACAGATTCCGTGGAAGGAAATCAATGACAGTATTCAAACAGTGGAGGATTACCAACACCTATTACGAGAACTGTCTCCATTGAATTGGGGTCGACGTGTAGTGTGTGTCTTAGTGACTTGCTTTCTGGGATTTCGTTTACCAGCTGATTCTTTGTGGACTTTTTACGAACAGTACCTATTACTCCAAAACAAAACATGAAAGTGATGCCTTTAAATGTCCACGAGAGACTCATTCTGCTCAAAGCTTTGCGCTTTCATTTGGATACTTCTCAACCTCTACGGGAAAACAAGATTCGTCAACTTTTAGGCACTGAAGATGTGTACGACGACGTGTGTGTAGTTTGTGACTTACACCCTCACTGGACAGATGTACGTGACTGGAAAAGTTTGGGGTTTGAGGCTTGGGCTAAAGAAGTGGCACACTATGCCCAAGAATTGTAATCCTAAAACATTAAAACGTACCGTGAAAAAAGTCACTTTTGAACCTGTGTTAGTGACAGTACCAGAAGAAGAAGAAAAACAGCCTGTCACCGAGGAAAACCACTCTCTTCAGGACAGGACAGTCATCGACATTCCTGAAAGACCATTTCGGGAGGACCCTTGTGTGACTGAACCAAGGAATGTACAGACTCTCAGAATATTACACACTACTCCTACGATTTCACCTCTTGATCACAAAAAATGTTGTACAGAGACTTGTTTATATTCCACTATGGTCGTTTTGTTGTGTTTTTTATTCCTGTACTTAACCATATGGCTTTTATGTATTTTTGTCTTTCGTGTTGTTCACCAATAAAGATGACAATAAACGTGTCCTGAAAAAGTATAAAAACTCCTGTCTTGTCTGTCTTCGTGTCACAAGTGACATTTTATTACACTACTACTATGGCTACCTCTACTGTCTCTGCTCCCTCTTCCTCCACTGTCAAAGTCATTGACGAACACGTAGATCGTACTAGTTGGGAGGCCTTGTATCGTCCCCATCCCTTTAACATGCTCATTGCTGGACCTAGCGGTTCAGGCAAAACCGAATTTGTCAAACGTTTGATCGGACATAAACATCATTTGATCGATCGTCCTCCTCAACGTATCGTGTGGTGCTATAAAGAGTGGCAATCGGCGTACAGCCTTCTGCGAGAAAGTCAAGGCGATTCCATCGTCTTTGTGGAAGGCATTCCTGTCGAAGACGACGGGATCGTGTCTGACCCTAGTCAAACTCATTTGGTTATTTTTGACGACATGTTAGGAGAAGACGAAGAAGAAATTAAACTCTGGTTTACGCGCAAAGGGCATCATCGTAATGCCAGTGTCATTTATATTACCCAAAATTTGTTTCAACAAAGTAAAGCCCATCGTACCATCAGTCTCAATGCTCATTACTTGGTGTTGTTTAAAAGCCCTAGAGATAAATCGCAAGTACAAGTCTTAGCCAAACAGTTAGGAACGCCTTGGTTGATTCATGCGTACGACGATGCCACTCAAACCCCACACGCTTATTTACTCGTGGATTTAAAACCCACTACTCCCGATTATTTGCGATTTCGTACCCATCTGTTTCACCCCTGGTGCCAAGACGGAGGACCTATCGTGTACACGTCTCCATCGTCGACTTAATCACCCCAAAAAATCTATAAAAACCTCGGTCACTTGGACTCTGTCTCACACATTGTCAACATGACGTCCCTTCAGTCTCATCTTCCGATTAAATTGATTCGTGCCTTGTACGGCATCAGTCGCGAAAAAAATCCACAAATACGCGCTCGTGTCTTAGAAGCTAGTCTCAAAGAAGTCTTACGATGGTTTACGGTGACAGCACGTCAATTACTGCAAGGCATCATTCAGATTCCACATCAAACCAAACGTTTTTTTGAGTGAAACAAAGTTGCCTTGACGCAACTAGCCGATCGTCGCATCGACACTCAAACCAAAAAGCAAATCATTTTGAAACCTGGAGGAACTGGTTCTTTAGGAAGTGTCATCATTCGTTCCCTCTTAAAATGGGATCCTAATGCTCCCAAAGTTGTCCCCAAGAAAAAGGCCACACCCAAACGTACCCAGAAGAAAAGGAAAAAGAACAAGGGTGTCAAAACCAGGTCACAGCCTCAGAAAAAGAAAAAGAAAAGCCCACAGAAAACAGCTTCTACTCACAAGAGAGTGTCTCCAACAACTTCTCCTCCAGCAGTGACACCCTCTTCCTCTTTAGCGGCTGTAGCCGCTGCTCACAAAGCACCTGCCCCCAAAGTCAAAGTCCAAGAGAGAACGGGTGTGTTACAGAGTTTACTGGATTTGTCCAAGCAAGAACTGTCTCGATTTAGTCCGTTGCGAACTCCTCCACGACGTGTGCTGCCTGTCATCAAGTTGATACGACGTAAAGACAATCAGTGGCGACGCATTCCAGTATAAAATGACCTGAGGCAAACCATACGGATCAGTGTTTTTGTGCTGCTGCACGTCCAAAGATGTCCCCTCCAAGAAGTGTACACCGTTACCATCGTCGTTCTTCTTCTTCGGTCCAAAACGGAAAAGGAAAACGAAAAGACAGTCACGTCATCCTAAGAAGCGCTTAGTCAAACATCGGCGACACTCTCTGAAAAGACACACTCGTCCAAAGAAAAGGAGAAGCCACCAAAAGGGAGGTTTCTTTGGCCCTTTCCTTGAATTCGATAAGATAGGCGATAAGTTTGTCACAAGGGTAAAGGACAGGCTCCAACAAAAATAAGATAAAAAGACGCATGTGAAACGATGGACTTTAGTGTATGTTGTGGATCAAAAGATGTCCCCTCATCGTCGTTCTCCTCTCCAGAAAGGGAAAAGAAAAAGACAGTCTCGTCATGCGAAAAAACGCTTAGCCAAACATCGACGTCACCCCCAGAAAAGACACACTCGTCCAAATAAAAAGAAGAGCCACCAAAGAGGAGGATTCTTTGGCGATTTTGGAAAACACATCGTCACCTTTATGACGAAGCGATAGTCCCCAAAAAAGGATAAAAGGCTGTGTGACAAGTCATCGACGTTAGTGTATTTTTGGTGTGTGTCCCAGAATCAACAAACAAAGATGTCACCCCGCAAAAGACATTCCTTTTCTACCCCCAAAGGAAAGAAAAGGAAAGGACTGCCTCCTCGTTTGGTCAAACATTGGGACATGTTGTCTGTCCTGTCCAAAGCTCCTCCACCCATGCGAAAACAACTCATTCACACTGCCTCCAAAGATGTCATCGATACGGTGAGCGAATGTTGTCTGAACGTCTTGAAAGGCACAATACCTTTGACTAAACATCAGAAAAATTGCTTAGCCAAACATCGACACATTCTTCGCCAAATGGTCCAAAAGAAAATACCCATTGGTCAAAAGAAAAAGATGTTGGTGCAACGTGGAGGATTTTTACCCCTGTTAGGACTTATTACCAATGTAGCGAAACCTATACTGAGTGCCATGGGACATATTATACCTGCCATAATTCCAAAATAAAAGACCAAGAAGATAAAAGGACCTCTGAAATCAAAAGATCTCAGACGTGATCCTTGAAATCTGATGGAAGGACGAAAACTAGCTTTAGTCCCTTACAAACGATGGATGGAATACCACCGTTGGCAAGAACAACGAACCCCACATTTACCTCCCAATCCTCATTTGACCGAGATGTCCCAGATACAACACGAACTGCAATCGTTGATGGATCGCAGCGATTTGTCAGAAACGGAAAAATCGCAACGGTACGGTCAATTATTGCAACGACTGCAACTCTTTCACCAGAAAGCTTTAGACGAAACAGCTCCACCCACTCTGAAAGATTTTAAGGCATTGATGATAAGTCCATCACCACCACTACCACCACCACCACCACCCAGCAGTCAAGACAGACACAACCCCACGAAGGCCTGAGGAAGAAGAGGCACGATAAGTTTTTCAAACACCGTCAGCAGCTTCCATTCCTAGTAAGATTGCAGCGTCCTTGTTGACCCCTTCCCCTACACCGCAACGAGAAGAACTTAAAGCTTGGGTTAAAAAGATGATGTCTACTCCACCTTCGACAAAGGTGAAAAAGAAAGAAGGGAAACCAGAAGTGAAAAAAGAAAAGAAGACCAAAGCCATTCCATTGCCACCACTACCTTCCACTTCTACGCCCGTGGCACATTGGACACGTAAGACAGTTTCCAAACCACTCACTCCTTCCATTCAGACTAGCATTCGTGAAAATTGGATCACTTATTAAAACATGGAGAAGGTGTTAACCAGCATTTACTACGATCCAGCTCATCCTGCAGGTTACGGAGGAGTTCAGAAATTGTATCGTGCTGCTAAAACTCGACTGAAAAGTATCCGTTTACCTCAGGTGCAACGCTGGTTACAAGAACAAGCCACGTACACCTTACACAAACCCATTCGACGAAAATTTTCCAGAAGTAGCACCCAAGTGGAGGGTATCGATCACCAATGGCAAGCCGATTTAGCCGATGTCTCTCATTTAGCCACCTACAATCGTGGCTACAAATATTTGTTTTGTGTCATCGACGTCTTTTCCAAATTTGTTTGGGTCGTACCATTGACTTCCAAATCGAGCAGTGAGTTAGTGCGAGCCCTCAAACTGGTGTTGAAACAAAGTGGCCGTCACCCTCTTCGATGGCAAACGGACAAAGGCACCGAATTTCTAAACCAAGCTTTCCAAAAAGAATTGAAGAAACGTGACATTCATTTTTTCACCACGGAGAATCCCGAAACCAAAGCCAGCATCGTGGAACGTTTTCAACGTACCTTGAAAGAACGTATGTGGAAATATTTTACGCATCAACACACTCTCAAGTACATTGACGTCTTGCCACACCTCGTTCAATCGTACAACCAATCTTACCATCGGAGCATTGGACGTGCCCCCCAAGAAGTGACTCCCGATAACGAAGTGACCGTCTTCGAGCGTCTGTTTGGACCGTCCACGACAGTGCCTGTCCCCAAGAAAGGTGGAGTGTTGGCCACAGGAGATTGGGTACGCATTGGCAAAACCAAACGCACTTTCGACAAAGGTTACTTACCCAATTGGACCACTGAATTGTTTCGTGTCACTGAACGTGTGCGTGGTCGTTCTCCTCCCGTCTATAAATTAGAAGACATGAACGGAGAAGTGTTAAAAGGAACGTTTTACTTACCCGAGTTACAACGTGACCAAAAAAGAAGACGACGTGTACGAGATCGAAAGCATTCTCGATCGAAGAACTCGTAAAGTAGGAAAGAAACGTGTCAAAGAAGTCAGAGTACGTTGGAAAGGATATCCTCCCAGTTTTGACTCTTGGATCGACGCTTCGCACATCATCGACTATAAAAAGAAGTGACCATCATGCCCTTCAACACAGTCTCAGCTACTGCAGTGACCACTCCTTCCCCCAGTTCTTCTCTGCAAGATCTACAAAAACAACCCTTGTGGGTGTGGTGTGGAGAACGTGTGCCTAAAACTCAAATCGTCTTTTTCTGCCAAATCTTTGTGGTGTATTGTGTCATCGGTGCTGCCATTGCCAATTTGAGTTTGCAACAAGGAGATAAACAATTGTGGACCATTTTACTCAGCAGTTGCATTGGTTACCTTCTTCCCAATCCGTCTCTGAAATATTCCTCTAACGGAAACAACAACAACGGGAGTTTGTGTCCAACGTCAGTTCCAACAGTCACCCTAACCATCCTCTTTTAGACACTCCTCTCACTTCCAGTGACTCCTCGGATACTAGAACTGTGGAATTATGAACAACCAATTTTACTTAACGTTACCCAGTGACAGTTCCATGGAGGTGTTTCCCAATAACACTTTGTGCTGTTTCTCGGCCAAATTACCTCAGGCCATCCGATTGGATCACGAAGCCCATTGGGAAGTGGCTTTGGTAGAAATGATTCACCCTACACAAATCAAAAACATCGTCGAAAATCAAAACACTTTGACGATAGAAGTTTTCTGACGAACAAGTGCAAAAAGTCATGGATGAACGCGCTACTGCTGGTGGTGTAGCTGACTTTATCAAAACACTAAGCCCCATAACTAATCGAACCACTTATCTGTTGAAAATTCCTGCAGGTTATTATTTTAGTGGTCAACATTTGGTGAACACCATAGCTGAGAGGTTCAATTTCATGTTTAGTAAAGCTTTGGAGAGAGCCAAAAAAAGTGTCACCATCGAGTACCACAAAATATCTCGTCGCCTACTGATGAAATTTTCTGAGGACAAAATATTGGCCATTACATTTTGTCCTGAATTGTATGACATTTTGGGTGGAGACCCTAAGTTAATCAAGATTGCAAAAGAAATACCAGCTGTGACCAGTAACGTGGATTTTGCGAAATATTTTCGATTCCCTGTAGAAATGAACCTAGGACTGAATTTGATTTTTGTGTACTCCGATGTGGTGGAGTACAACGTAGTGGGACACACCTCCGTACCGTTACTGCGTGTCATTCCTTTCAAAGTGGATTCTGCCACGAGGGCTGACGAGGAAGGTGGAAACACCTATCACGTTCACCGCGAATTTGTAAATCCTCACTATTTGTCCGTCAGTAAGCCGTATTTCGACACTGTCAACATTACTATAAAAGGAGATCTGGGGCAAAATATTCCATTCACCAAAGGGAAAGTCACAGTGAAACTCCATTTTCGAAAACGATTACTCTAACTTTTTGTCAGTCATGCATCCTGTGTACCAAGGAGTTGCTCGACAGCGAGGACATGGTTTAGGTGATATGCTCAAATCGGCCTTTCGTACAGTGGTTCCCATTTTGAAACCGATGGTGACACGAGGATTGCACGCCTTAAAAGATGCCGCGTTGACGCAAGGTAAAGAATTTCTCCAAAATGTCATCATTGACAAACAAAGCCCCAAAGAAGCTTTCTTGAGAGCAGGCAAAAATGTTTTGCTTCAAACGGGCAAAGACCTTTTGGGTCGGCGAGAAACTCCTATAAATGCCCTGGGCAATGCTGAGTTAGGCATTCCTGCTTCCCTGAGGCCACAGCAAGGACAAGGCAGAAAAAGACGACGAAAACACCCTTTCAGAGGACTTCACGCCCCTAGAGCTAGAAAGACAAAGAAAAGAAAAACCGTCCGAGAGTTAGACGTTTTTGATTATTAAAAAAAAAGGAAAATGATGCACCGAGAGTCTTGTGCTTGTTCCAAGTCGGAACTGAATCTGTTTGCCATGCCACCCACCATGATGACGATGCAAGAATCCCAATGGGTCGAATTTCATCCTGTCTCCTCTTTGGTGGATTCCGCTCCCATCGAGTTTGAAATCAAAGGACAGCCCGAAGATTACATCGATCTGAATAATAGTTACTTGTATCTAAAGCTGAAAGTGATCAAAACCGACAACACCATTCCGGGACCCGATGCCGCAGTAGCTCCCGTCAACAATTTCATGCATTCCTTGTTCAGCGAAGTGGATTTGTACTTGAATAACAAACTGATCAGCAGTAGCACGGATACTTACCCTTACCGAGCGTACCTAGAAAATCTCTTGACGTACGGAAAAGAGGTCAAGAACACTCATCTGGATGCTTGCGTGGTATGGAAACCTGACACTGCAGGTGAGAACACGTTTAACGACAGAGCCCCGACAGCCGATGACGATCCTCACAATGTGGGTTTTAACGATCGTCGAAGGAAAATCCTGCAAGGTCGTAGTTTAGAACTGATGGATCGTTTGCATTTGGACATGTGGTTGCAAGAGAAGTATTTGCTGAACGGAGTGGATATTCGCCTGAGACTCAATCGCAGCAGTGTCGCTTTCCATTTGATGGCTCAAGCCAACGAGTACAAAACCATCATCCAAGAAGCCAGACTTTACGTGCGACGTGTAGAAGTGTTACCTAAAGCGGGAAACGACATCAGTCAAACATTGAGCAGATCGACCGCCAAATATCCGATACGACGTGTCGAAGTGAAAACATTCACCATTGCTACTGGACTCCGATCCAAGATCGAAGATCATCTGTTCCAAGGACAGTTACCCAAACGTTTAATCGTTGGTATCGTCAGTAATGCAGCCTTCAACGGAGCCCACGATCAAAATCCTTTCCAGTTTAAGCACTACAGAGTGTCCAAAATTGAAGTCAGTCGCGATGGCAAGACTTTGTGTACCAGACCCTTCGAACCTAACTTTGCCCAGAAGAATTACTTGAGATCGTACTTGTCCCTGTACGAAGCTACGGGGCAACTAGGAACCAACACCAGTCACGGTATTTCGTACGAAGATTATGTCGGAGGTTACACTTTGTGGGCCTTTGATTTCACTCCAGACCAAGGCAGCGACGAGGGACATTTCCACCCTATAAAATCCGGTCAACTGCGTGTGGAACTTCAGTTTGCAAACGCTCTCACTGAGACGGTCAACGTCATCCTGTATGCTGAATTCGATAATACCATAGAAATCAACAGTTTGAGAGAAGTCATTCTAGACTATTAGACCCAATGGAAGACTCCCATCCCTCTTTAAACAGTGGAGAATCTTTGGACATGGAATGGGATGGGAGGATAGCGTGAAAACAGAACCCCAAGACGAAGTCAAAGAGGACGAGGTAGTCGTCAAGTCCAGATGGCCAGAACAAGAACAACATTTAGTGTCCTGTTTTGCTAAACACCTAGCGAATACAATTACGGAATTGTCCAAGAAATATTGTTACGGATGTCAAAACGATCATCCCAGTCAAATTCAACACGATAAATGTATGATGATGAATCAAGAAGAAAAATTGGACGAGTATCTGGACGAAGCTTGGAGTCTCATCTCAGAAGCAGAAGTGTTGCATGAGTGGTATAAAGGCTTGCGTGATCTTTCCTGCCCTCCATTGACTACTCTAGAGATCTATCGCATCGAAGCTCTCTTAGCCCAGAGTGTGGAGACAAGGCGAAGAAACGGCTACTTGACAGATCGTTTCAAACAAAAAGTCAGAATTGAATTGATGACTTATCATTACCTGTGAAAAAAACAAAAACAACACAACAGAAAATGGATACCTGGGAACTTTATTACCTTTTGAACAATAGTTCGTATACTGCTTCTTGGAATCCTGTCGTGTGCGCTAAAGATGAACTACCTCATCGCAAACCTCAAGACCATCAAGCTTATGTCATCAACACGGACGAAAGTCATCTTCCAGGCACTCACTGGGTTGCCGTCTACTTCCCTCAAGAGAATTGTGTGGAATATTTTGATTCGTATGGATTACCCCCTTTGGAAGACGATGTCATTGATTTTATGAGAAGAAATGCCCAGACGACACGATACAATAATGTGAAATTACAAGGCACAGATTCCATGGTGTGTGGACAATATTGTGTATATTTTCTTCATCAACGCAGTCTTGGATATCCTTTAGAACATTTAGTGACTTATTTTGATCGTCACTCTTCTAGAAACGATGAGAAAGTAGATCGATGGTTTTGTGACCATTATAGTTATCTTTTGTCTTTAGCTAGGAAACGTAGTGTACATCAATGGCCTCATGACTTCCATCAATGGAAATCTCACATGATTTCACAACGTTGTCAACCTTGTCAAAAATAATTTGTTTGATGTTACTTGTTACTTGTGAGTTATGACTTGTTACTTGTTACTTGAATAAAAAAATGTTGTGTTTTGAAAAAAATGTGTCTGTCGTTTGTTTTCAAAAAAAAAACACTGTGAATATATGCTCTTTGACTTCTTTCTATCCCTCATCATGACATTCGCTATCATAGCATTCCGACACTAAAACCAAGTAGGGATGTTTTCTATCGCGTCCGCGTTTGAACCATATAAAGCGGGTGGGTCTCCAGTCTGACCATTCACTGTTGACTCGTCAACCTATGAAGATGCCTTCCAGACTAGCCCAGCTGAACGAAGCTTACGTCAATTTACATCGTGTCAGGCTAAACCTGATACCGAAGCCTGAAGAAATAGAGAATGTTAGGATGCTCTCCACAGTCCAAGGTCTGATAGAAGAGATGTTTAGAGAGGAAATTAAAAAAGAACAAGAAGAATGGACTGAGAAATACAGACTTCAGAAGAAGCAGAGAGAAGAATAACAACAACAACAGCAGCAGCAGCAGCAGCAGCAAGAACCAGACAGAGGTTTTGTGGACTGTCGAGTAGACACCAAAGAATTCTCTTTCTCTTTTCGCAGAAGCAGACCGTATCCAATAGGAAAGCCTACTGCCAGACGGGGACGCAATCTTAGACAGTAAAAAGATTGCCATTACTTCCGTGAACACAAAAAAAACAGCCCTTTTCAGGGCTACCCAATACTCTCGAAAAGACATACTCATTCAATTTGCCAAAATTTGTCATTAGAAAATAGAAGTGTGTCTATAAGCACTTCGTTTCTTTTCTCAGTAAAACAAAATATTTGTGTGTTTGTATGTTTAAAAAAAATAGAAGTGTGCCTATAAGCACTTCGTTTCTCTGTCTTGTCGAATCGTGTCTGCCTGTGTTTGTAAGTAAAAAGTAAAAAAGTCAACGTGAGTGCTTCTTTTAAGTCCGCGTGATACATGTGATGGTAAATTTGAGTGCTAGGGAATGTTTACTTTCACGTCCGTGCTTCAAGTATATAAATTGGTGCGATCGTCAGTCTGGTTACCCACGCTGACGTAGCAGCTGCAACAAAATGAGTAGACTAACAAAACTACTAGAACTCCAGATGCACCTGGAGCATGCCAGGCGTCTCCTGGATGAGCTGGCTATGGAGGCGCTTGCAGAAAGTGACAGACTTAAGGAAGAGGAGGAAAAAAAGAAGAAAGAAGAGGAGAAGGAAAAGAAGCGAGGGATACTACCTCACCCATTCCTTAGGCCTCAATGTGAGGTCAAACCTGAGGTGAGGACAACAACGCCTCCACAACCAGTAGCAGTACGGCAAACTGTACCAAGAGTCGCTGTCCTCCAGACAGAAAACTGGGAGGTGGAATTGGAAAGACAGAGGCAAGAGTGGGAGCCTCGACGTCAGCATCCCAGGGTGCTAAATAGAAGAAGAAGGGAACAAGTATTCACTATCCCTCAAACTGAGGAGTGGGATAGTGAAGCCAATCAACCTCCCTCTGCGCTCCCAACCACACGCATCAATTGGGAGCAGGACTGGAGCCGGCGATGCGTGTGTGGTGCCTGCCCTGGGAGATGTCACCATTAGCCAGGTGCATCTGAAGTTTAAAAAAACAGCCCTTCTCAGGGCTAACCAGATCTCTAGAAAAGAGAACCTATTCAATTTGCCAATTAGTGTGAATGTAGTGTAGTGTGAATATAAACACTCACTCTTTACTGATGTGTGTGTGTGTGTGTGTGTGTGTGTGTGTGTGTGTGTGTGTGTGTGTGTGTTTTTGCATGCGCGTTCGTTGGTGTGAATAGTATATGGGTGTGTGTTTTTCTTCTCTTCCTTCGTTGGTGTGATAGTATAATGTGTGTTTTATGCTTGCTCGTTCGTTGGTGAGGATAGTATAGTGTGTGTTTTATGCTTGCTCGTTCGTTGGTGTGGATAGTATATAATATGTTTTTTTTCCTCATCCCGATTGTGTGGATGGTATGTTTGTGTGTTTTATGCTTGCTCGTTCGTTGGTGAGGATAGTATATTGTGTGTGTTTTATGCTTGCTCGTTCGTTGGTGTGGATAGTATATGGGTGTGTGTTTTTCTTCTCTTCCTTCGTTGGTGTGATAGTATAATGTGTGTGTTTTATGCTTGCTCGTTCGTTGTTGAGGATAGTATGTGTGTTTTATGCTTGCTCGTTCGTTGGTGTGGATAGTATATTTGTGTGTTTTATGCTTGCTCATTCGTTGGTGTGTTATGCTTGCTCGTTCGTTGGTGAGGATAGTATATTGTGTGTGTTTTATGCTTGCTCGTTCGTTGGTGTGGATAGTATATTGTGTGTGTGTGTGTGTTTTATGCTTGCTCGTTCGTTGGTGAGGATAGTATATCATATGTGAAGTGAGTGTAAGGCATGTTTTCCTTCACGTCCGTGCTTGAAGTATATAAAAGCATAGCGTTCGTCATTCGCGCCATTCTACACAGAATAAAAAGGAAAAGAAAAATGGATTTAATCAACAAGTTAAGAGATAGTTGGTGCTGGATGGTAGATGCAGTCTATGTAGTGGAAAAACTTCAAAAGGAGTGGAGGTTTGAAGTCAGCCTAGACTTTATGGCGAGACTCAAAGCAGCAAGTTATCATTTGCAAATGATAATAATGGAAGAAGCGGATAAGTTGAGAGGTTTCAACTATCCAAAATATGTGAGAGTAGGAACCTTGAAGGAGATTTTGGATATTGTAGTTGAATTGGAATCTTTTTTGGTAGGTATCTTCTCTTTAACAGAATGGCCTTTTGTCAAAAAAGGCTTAGACAATATCAAGAAAGCGGAAGACCTAATGAGAAAAGTACTGAAAGAAGAAGTGGAAACGATCAAGGAAACGTGGAAGAAAGAAAGAAAGGACAAAGAAAACCAAAAGAAGAAAGAAGAGCTTGAGAAACTAAATCAGAACTGGATGAAAATCCAACAAAAATTCAGAGCTCTCGGACATCCTGACTGGATGCCCGAAGAAGAAAAGAAGAAAGGAATTATTCAAAAAGTCAGGACATGGTGGAAGAACTGGAGAAGATAAAAGAAGAAGAACCCAAAGGCCCTTTTCAGGGCCACTTCCAATGCCTCGAAAAGATCTTAATTTTCATTTTATCTCCACCCTAAACGAATATATATAAAACCCTTCCTCTACTAAAAAACACGAACGCTCTTGATTCGTGTTTGTCTATAGCCCTCTCTCAGGTAGCCTGACGTCACAGTACTTCTCTTTTTGCTACATTGTTACCAGTGTGACGTCATGCCACCTGTCTCTTATCGCTCTACAAACCCACAGTCTACTAGTAGCCGCTCTACAAAATTTCCATTGACGCTATACAGGCCCAGGGTGTTCTAGTCCCTCTACCCCATTTTCCATTGACGCTATACTGGCCCAGGGTGAGATTTTATTTCTTGACGCTATACTGGCCCAGGGGGGGGTCTGTAATGCTAATTCCCATTGACGCTACGGTAACCCCATATACTACTCACACACACACATACACACACATATATATTATATAAAACTTTTTTTGCTTTTGGCAGAATTGAGGGAAAACGCACTTGATATAGACCAATTAAATTTGGCATGCTGCATATTTGATGCTTATATAGATGAAATGATTAAAGTTTCATACTAGTTTTCTACATTTTCAGTTTGTAAGACTTGGACTTCTTGAGGATTCCAATGTTTAAATATATACTTTAGAGTTTGCCTCGTGCATTTTTCAGCCTAATGGTTTCTCTTTGTGACGTTGAAAATGATACATTTCTAGGAAAGATAAGCCCTCTGCTTAAATTGACTAAACACTTAGATCTTGCCAATGTAAGACTGAAATGTGGATCTGTAAAACCAAGGACTTTCAATATCTAAATATAAATTTTGATTTTATTTTTCATCCTAAAGAATTAGAGCCATAATAGCTGATTGGTTACGGCATTGTACTTTGGACACAATGATGTGGGTTAGATTCCTACCAGATCAACCAGAATTGGATATCGTGATCAGTCCTTGGGATAAACCGTTTACTGACTTTATAAGGCACCTAGGGACAATGATCTGAATGGGTCATGTAGTATATATATTTGTAATGGTTTTCATCTCTTGTTTTTAATTTAGGATATGCATGCACGTATTTGTTATATATATATATATATAATGTTATATATCTAATATTTGCAGGGTGAGAGGTACTGTGGTCTTTGGGGAATCATGAAAAGGGCAGAAATTTACAACGTATGTGTTTTGGATAACTGTGTTCAAAATGCAGTTGGAAATGATGTTTTTGAAGTGTCGATTTAGACAGGCAATATTTTTGTAATCTCATGTTAGAATATGTTTGTGTAATAGTAACTGATATATAATGTCCACACAAAGTCCTTTTTTTCTTAAATTCTGTTCAAATTGTACACATATGTGTACGTATGGTAGGTTTCATTGCATGCATCCTTGTTGGGATATTTAATATAGTCTTTCGTGACTTTAAACAGCTCTCCCTCGTTGTAACGTGTGTCTTGATCACGCGATTCTGGATGTAACGTGGTAACTCTATTGATCCAAAGATAAAAGTTATAAATATTATAATTAACAAAAAGGGGGTTAATAATAATCAATCAACGTCTATAAACTAAAAACCTTACATCAAAACGACTATACTTGATCTAGACTATACCTGAACATGTTTTCAGAGTTATATTTTAGCTCGGAATAGCCACTACTGTATTAAGGCACCGTTAGGTATTGTATTCTTAACATGCTGTAGCACACTAAACCACAGTCGGCATTGGTCCGTGCCTACTATTGTACTGGGCTAAAGTACACATGACTGTCAAGTTTTTGTTTACCATTAAGGCCACCAAAGCAGATCAGTGGTTTAATCTCTGTAAACACAGAACGCCGATTATACAGAAGATCAGTGTTGCCGATCATTGTTTGTTTATTTACACCTGGTCGGCAACATATGACAGAAAGAATTAGCGGCAATATGCCTTTTATGCGGACGCCGCGTTCTGTAATCTGTTTCAGTGCAGCCCAGAATAGATATATGCTTATTTGCATAATGTAGCTACAAACAAGATCTAGCCATTCAATTTAAATGTCACTTTCTAGAGAAACCAAATTTATTTCAATATGATCAGTATTTAAATCGAACTGAATCAAATCGAATCATTCGTGCCATTGATTCTTAAAATGCCTGTTATTGTAACTGGATGTACACAGCCCATCAAAATGGCATAGCCAAGGCTTATACTTCTAACATATATCAATGTGTGGAAAAGGAAACGAATGTAAGTGTTTTATGTGTATATTTTGTTAAATGATATTTTTAAATATCATATGCAAAAATAACTCTCTTATTTTTACAACTAGATCTACGTGAACCGAACTCATACTTGTGAACGCCCAAAGAACACAAAAGCTTTTAGTTGAATGAGGGATGGAGTTCACATCATTAACCCCAAAGAGAATAAACTACTATTACCAAAGAGACCAATTAAATTCGAGAAAGGTATTGGACAAGTGATGGATTCCGAGCCCTTTAGAGGAGAAATAGCTCAGAAGTATGCCGAATACCACCTGAAATAGCAATATAATTCACAGTGCAATGATTTGAAAAAAAATTAACAGCAAGATGAAAAACAACACGATGGCAACATGTACCGCTTACCCAGCTAAACAGACAAGAGGGAGAATTTTGGACATTACAAACGAAGATGCTGTTAAATTACGATCAACCTTCTATCTACACGGCTTCCTAGCGTGAGCGTGATACAGTGGATGCGTTTATGATTGAAACTATTTTAAATGCAGTAACATGGGCTACAAATCGGACAAATGTAAGAAGAAAAGAGAAGCTAATGAGACCGATAGCCAAGGAAAAAGGACACAGAACCGGCTGCTATAACAATAGAGAATTTCGGACAAATGATAACGTAGATAGAAATCTTACTTAGCCTGGAAGGGAGGAGGGGGGGGGGGGAGATCAGCCAACAGAGTATCTCAAACAGAAACAAATGACCAGTTGATAAGCACTAAAGCCCTAACAGAAACGAATTACAGGCCAAAGTTAATAGTGCTGGAAAGCCAATGAAAGTGAAACATTAGTTGTCCCCATATAGCGGAGATAAACATAACACGGACATGACGAAAGGAAAAATGGATGAAGGAAGATACAGGTATCTCCGAGACATACAGACTCACAAATATTTTTGATGAAGCAACGCAAGATGAGACACATGTAAAAGCATTAAAAGAGATTAACCCTCGTACGAACAGGAAAGTTTCGTCACAGAAGAGATTAATAAGTACACTAGACATACGGCCCACAAGGTAGAGTCAGGCCGAACTAGATTGACTGCCTAAGAAAATAGGGTACATGTCCAACAGAAAACTGCGTCATACAAGCCAATGGAATCAGAATGCAATAAAGTATATGCACTACAACATACATACACGCTATCTACTTCATGTTTTACGATACTCTGAAACACGAGATTAAAGAGCCAATAACTTGCTTATGTCTTAAATTTTACTTTTTTGAAATATATTTCCCTTATTTAAATGTTTTTCTATTCGCATCTCCAAAACTTACGTGAATGTAAAACGATATTCATAATGTACATATAGGCGCAGTTTTGATCTACACACGTATGCATGCAAGGTTCAACTTGGTCTTCTATGCAGCTGAGTAAAGGTGCTGATAGTTATCCTTGAATGACAGGTCCTGGCACATTATTAAAACCGTCCATCGAATTGAACTACTCTATTCACCAATGGCAGGCAAGTGCATCATATGGCCCACGGGCTAGATCTGGCTCTCATTCTGGTTTTATCCGTACATTTACATCATAGGGTGTGGCTTCAAAAATCGCTTATACTGCCCTTGCCCTGAGGGAAGCCCTTTGTCCAGCATATATTGTACTTGTTATATTATGCTTGCACATGAAAGATTGTACTAAACGTATTGGCATTTGTGTATTTCTGGGTTTAATTGTTTGCATGATTGTTGGGATTGTATAGCTCGGATTGAATTTGTTTGCCTCCCAATGCAGCCCATTGTGACTTTGTATTACAAACACGTTCTCAAAACCCAACTGCTTCATCCATTACATGCATAACATTTTCACAAGGATGATCAATGCAATCAAGTACTTTAAATTGGTGCGACTGATGTCAGTCTGTCATCTAAAATCTTAAATGGCTGCCATCATAGACAAAACCAATTCAAAAAGAATCTGCTAACATATCTAATTCACAAGAAATTGCTGCTATACCAAACACTATCAGATTTGTACATCTGAAGTTTCAAGGCACATCCTTGTGTTACGTGTAGGCTCGTACAATAATAACAAGAGAAAAGAGTGAAGTCAACAAGCTTTGTATATTTTAACAAAATAATTTATTTCCCTAGAAAACAATGTAAAAATTTGGAAAATAGGACTTACGGTTTGTGAATATAATCCAAAATTTAATCCTAAGAATGAAAAATACAATTCCTATTACTAAATAGTTCTATTAGAATCCAGGTTCGAATCTCGACGACGTTCCAATATGGAAGACGATGACGTCAGATGTTGTCCTTGAACAAAATAGCAACAATTCCTCAACTGAATCACAGTTTATGTTTCCGAATAATTCCAGAATAAATTTCCACTGAATTTCTTTCTCCCAGAATTTATAAAACAGTACACTCATTTGTTTTCTAGAGAATAAATTATTAAATTCCAAAAACAAATGAACTTCAAAAACAATCTGGTTTCAACAATAGAAACCTGTCCAGCCATCAAGGTTTCAAAAATACAACTGACTGACAAGCGCTCAGAAAGGGTATTATATCAAACCAAATTATCATCCCGTTCTCACGAGATAGATCACGTGGTCTCTTAACACTTGAACAACGCAATAGGAAAAATGTAATTTTGTCACTTAGCAAGAACCCCTATCTACTCTCCCTCTGAAATAAATTTAAAAATAAAACATTGTTTATTTATTCAGACTAGAAGAAATGACCTTGGCAATAGCCAATCGTTTTCGACTAGCGCTTACACTACCGCGGACCAAGGTGAACTAAAAATATTACTAATGTAACACCTTTAACGTCTTAGATAAACAAAATTACTGTAAAAGAATTTCAAATCCCGTGAAAATAATCATTAAAATAAAATGTAATGAAACAAAAGTAAAATAAAAAAAGAATTTTAAAACCAACACACAAGCAATTTAATTACATATATGTAACACTTGGCCCTGCTGATGGTGTGACTGGCGTTAAATTGATTCAGCTGATGCTCAGCTTTGATGGAGAATGTCTACTGTATCTTCGTCAGAGTATGCAGGTGTTGCAGATACACCTAATTCATCGTGGCTATCCGAGCCACTGCCAAAAGATCTCAGCAGCGACATGCCACGATCAGGTGTGGATCTCAGGTCGCACACTTGATAAATACAATGTATCGAGGCTGATACAAACAGTTTTATGGCAAGATATATAGAATCTATGTTGGGGATTGGACCGAGACAAGGAAATCCCAGTCAAGGGGTTAAATTATTTGTCTCCCCACGAGGCTTGACGAGTGGGGAGACATATAATGTAACCCCACGACTGGGATTTCCTTGTCTCGGTCCAAATCCCAACGTAGATTCTTTTTCTCACCCAATATTATCCTTTAAAGTAAGAAATAATACCGTTACTTGTTCACTATAGTTCACGCGCCAATGTTTACATGCGGTGCATTAATACAAATATGTTAATGAGGACTGTGGCGTGACGTGTCATCCGAAGTGCACAGTTTTTATGCGTGAGTCAAAACAAAATAACAACATTAAACGTTGCATAGTTTTTAGGTATCATCACATTTAATATATGGATGTTATATGAAATTAACAATAAATACTTAATATTTATTACAAGAAAATGTTTCATTTTCATTAGTTCCAATTTAGAAAATTAAATTGTACATAATGAAACTGTACTCGGCTCACAGCTCTGTTGTAGTGTAAATACATGTAGCATGAGTGTCCGTGCTTGGGTTACTCGCGGGTAATTAGAGATCCGTGTCACTATCACTATCTTTAGAGGAGGTGAAACTGTTTGTGACATACTTGTGTTGTAATTAATATTGATTGTAAAAGTACCTCCGTGTATAAAAGACCCTCCAAATACGGACCCCAGCTGATAACCATGTGCTAAACTTTCAAGTTCACTGATTCGTTGAAAATTTATTTTTCTCTCTTGGAAATATGGCAAGTGTTACAGTGAAATTTGCTTAAGGATTAATGTGTCGACGGATAAATGATTCCTTCTGGCTGGTAAGTGCATTATTTGTCATTAAATATTTTAGGTATATTTTTGATTCAACTGGGGCGCAATGGAGATGCTTAACAAAAATAGAATAAAGCATGTTTGACATAACACATTTCAGGCTGTTACTAAGTTTTCTGTAGTTGTTAACAGCGTTGGAAGAATATGAAGTGTATAGGTCTATAGGCTATGTGCATAGATCAGTGTTTTCTGTCATAGTGCATTTCGCACAGCATTGAGAATTTTATCCTGTCTGTAGCACAGTCAATTTTCAGGTCAGCGTCATTAAATGTAGCTAACAGTATATAATTTGTTTCACACGAAGTATTTAAAACTAGTTAGGTAGCTTTAGCTACATTTAATGACGCTGACCTGAAAATGTATTGAGTCAGGCTTGCAGATAGGATAAAACTGACTATGCTGTGTGGAACGAACTATCGTAATACCAAAAAGCTCAACATCGTGTGCGTGCATGTGTCTGTCTCTCTCTCGAAATGTTTTGCATGGTGTTTTCTCAAAAATGGAGAGTCCTTAAGTTACTATGTTGTTTTGTTATATATTTGGTTGGTTGTTGTTGTTGTTGTTGTCGTTGTTGTTTGATTTTAGAACAACTACGTCAGGCATAGCAGAAGACAACAAAGGTTTATTTTTTAAAAGTAGTCCCTAGAGCGTGGACACCTAGACCGAGACAACCGGACTGAGATAACCAGACTGAGATAAGAAAAGTAAGGTTAGCAAAACAGCTAGATTTCTCTGTCGCATGGGTGAGAAAAGGAACTTTGAGGCAATGGTAGCAGTCCATATTCTTAATCTTTTGGCTGTATACGAAAAACATTGAAACGGAACATTTTGGTCATTCTGTGTGGTATTTCGCTCAAAAGTAAAGAATCATATTTAATGCCGATAGAATCAAGATTTTACAAATGAAATCTTCTGTCTATGGTCTCCCAAATGATGCATTTCATTTTGGGACACACACACACACACACACACGTGTGTGTGTGTGTGTGTGTGTGTGTGTGTGTGTGTGTGTGTGTGTGTGTGTGATGCATGCCTTCTTTTAGGTAGAGGTCTTTAAGTGGACAATCCTTAAATTGCAGTATTGGGAAGATCAGACTATCTTCGTAATAATACAAAGGATTAAAATATCTCTAAAGGTTTGTAAAGTAAACAATATTTATATTTACAATGATGTCAGGCATTTCTGCTCACGTAAGGGTTTCGTCTCCAATACTGAAGCAAAACTCTTACCGAATTCAACCGATTGACGAAAATAAAATACTGCAATATTTAACATTTGAAAAGAGTCAATTGTCACCAGAATATTCTGTTCAAAATAATATTAATTTTGGACACACAGGATACCACCCCGTGTTTTCATGACTCGCAATATGTCGGCCTATTCTACGCACAGCTTTGAAAAGATGTAATTTTTATCCACCGGGCTATAGAAATGAAATATATTACTTTGGACTGTTTCTGTCAGCAGTTCAGTCGAGTAATTAGGTCAGGTGTATAGTTAGTTTTACAAAATTCAAAGTAACAATGTCAATAAATGGCAAGAGACATTAAGCAAACTAAACCGATCTTTAAAAAAAAAAGTTAGTAAAGTTCAACATTTTATAAAAAAAATAAGCTATTAGGTGGAAGAGAAACAACAATGAATATAATGTTATGTGTTTACAACGTCTTGTTTATGGGGAAAAATTACTAAAGAAGTTAGAAACAGACTATACGCCGGGGAATTTCTTGAGAATCCCGTTCTAGAGGCAAGCTGAAACGTTCGGTAGCAGCCGATTAGTACGTGTGGGACAACTTCTTACAAAATTGGAAACTTGGAAGATACAGAATTTTTTAAGGTATACATGTCCATCTTTTAAATAATGTATTTATTTGTATGATTCTAAAAGATACATAGTAAATAGAATTTTCTGGGTTACAGGTTTAAGAAGGCGATGGAGTAGGTCTTCATGTTGACATTTAGAAATCACGTTTTCATCTGCATTTCGAGTCGAAATGTGGGATATTTTTGTACATTTTATGAATATCACTTTTCTTAATTAAAGTACGATCGTTCTTTCTTGGTACAAAATGGATTTTTGACCCAAAATAACACGTGAGCCAATGTTTACAGAAATGACGTCTCGTTCGGCAGAATTACCCGACACGCAGAATTGGCCGACATAATGGTATATGCCTTTTTAAAATTAAGTCTTTGGTTTATGGTGCGTTTTGGCATAGATATCATGGTCTTCTTTAAGCTGGAATTTAAGCATTGGGCTCCATAATACTGACAATGAACTTACAGAAATCATGTCTACATCCTTGAAAGCATGTAATAAGAAAGGAGCAAAATGTTGTTTACTTTCCACACTCTTGAGAGATATTTGTATGCTGTGTATAATTACGAAGAGATATTTTGGTTACTTAATAAGGATGGTCTACATAAAGCTATAACAAGGTTATATCCTTTAACTGTAGCTAAATCTGGATATTTAATTTCTTTAGATCGATTGAATTTTCCTAATATGTAGATAGTGGTAAGAACGATAACGCATTTAAGATCAACTATTTTTCTCTTGTAATTTCGCGTTTCTTGTCCCTGGTTATTTTGCAGTTTTTGCAATAAATGCGTTGCGAAGAATGGAAGGCAGTTTTAAGATTCCATAAGAATGCATTCCAGTGATCCATGCTTTGCAGACCAATATTGCCATTTGATTTCAAAGTGTTCAGTAACAGTTAAGGAGTTGCATGCGTATTCATATTGGAGAAAAATCGTTCAAATGTGAATTTTGTAATGAAATGTTTAGTCTCAGCGATACTTCGAATGATCAAATGAGGATGGATACTGCAGAAAAAATATTCGAATGTGGTATTTGTGATAAAATGTTTAGTAACGATGGCTATTTACAGAGGCACATGAATATACATACTGGAGTTAAACCATTCGAATGTGAATTTTGCAATAAAATGTTCGGTGACAAATGTAATTTGAAAAGGCATCTGAGGATACATGCTGCAGAAAAGCCATTCAAATGTGAAGTTTGTGCCATATGTTTTAATGACAGTGGTCATCTAAAGTTACATACGATGATGCATTCTAAAGAAAAAACATTTCGATGTGAAATTTGTGGCAAAATGTTTAGTGCGAGTTACGGTTTAAAGAGGCACATCATTATACATACTGGAGAAATGCCATTCAAATGTGAAGTTTGTAATAAAATGTTTAGTCGTATAGGCAGTTTGAAGAGGCATTCAATGATACATACTGGAGAAATGCCATTCAGGTGTGAAGTTTGTGATAAGCCGTTTCGTCGCCATAATAGACTAAATAATCACATGAGAGTGCATACTGGAGAAAAACCATTCAAATGTGAAGTATGTCATAAAGTATTTAGTCAAATCAATACATTAAATAATCATATGAGGGTACATACAGGAGAAAAACCATTCAAATGTGAAATCTGCGACAAAATGTTTCGTCACAGCAATACCCTAGGGGGTCACATGAGGTTTCATACAGGAGAAAAACCGTTCAAATGTGAAATTTGTGGTAACATGTTTGGTGACAGTGGTAATTTAAAGAAGCACATGAGGACGCATACTGGGGAAAAGCCATTCAAATGTGAAATTTGTGATGTATGGTTTAATCAGAAGGGTCACTTGAAGAGACACATCATGATAGGTCATGGAGAAAAAACATTGAAATGTGAGGTTTGTGGTAGACTGTTTAGAGACAGTCATAGTTTGATGACGCACATGATGATACATACTGGAGAAATGCCATTCAGATGTGAAATTTGTGATAAAATGTTTAATCGTAGAGGTTCATTAAATAGGCACATGATGACACATAGTTGAGAAAAGCCAACCCTATGTCAAGTCAGTTTTGAATATTATTCATTGGGGTGAAATGAAGAATGAGTCAAGATTATCAACTTTAAATTAATAGAACTTTAGAACAGATTTTCAGTTGCGCCATAAGTGGCATTGTAACAGATTATAATGATGCATATAAACTCAGTATTGAATGGAATAAAAATGATGTTTAAATTCCATTTTAGATAATTCATAAGATATGAAGAACTTTAAAATTGATGATTACAATAATTTTAAGATAGATAAGAATTCAGTATTTCAGACTACATAGATTTGCATTAATTTCAAAGTGGATTTGAGACATTAAAAGCATATGATTCAAGTGGCTGTAAAAAAAATACTGTTTTGAAAGCCGTTAAATGTACATATAGCTAAATAGACCACATTTGAAAATAAAAAGATTTTTTTAATACTTTCTACTAAATATCTTTCCATGTTCTATTCACACAGTACAAACCTGTGAACTGGGAACTGTTTCCAACAGTGCAGCAACATGAGCAATCATGCATGCTGAGTAATTTCATTAAGACAGACAAGTGTAAAGATAGCATGAAACTGATTATCTTATTGTTATAATTTGGAGGGTTAAAGGTCAATGGCAGGATATTTATTAAGGTGTTTTAAAGAAAGCAGTGATTGAAGGTTGTCAGGAATGGCTTATGAGTAGCTGATTAAAAATTTTTCAACCTTTAGTGGAGGTGAAATAAAAATGAGAGACAGACCAAACATTGATTTCAGTAGCAACACTTGAACATGCATTTTAATTGCCTTTTTTGGTCTAGTTGTTATATAATTGTGTTTTTCAAGCTGTTTTCAGAGAAGTATTAAATGGCAACTTCTGCCTTTTTTTGTGAGTCAACAGTTCCAGAGAGGGTGATGGACTGCCTTATTATTTTAATTTAGAGAGCTTAAGGCCAAAAGCAGGATATTTATTGAGGTGTTCTTGCTGGTAAATGGATAAAAGGTAGTAGGTCATTGATTATGAGTCTTTTTATTACAAATCAGTCAAGCTCTGGCAAAGGCAGATCTGTGTTTTTCTTCACAATGTGTAAATTCACTTCTCCCAAAATTTCAATCTCTTGCCTTGATTTCATTGAAATGTGTACATTTTAATTCATATACATATATTTTTCTGGGATATTGCATTAATTTTATTGCAACAGGAAATAAGTTCTTTATGGAAACTCTTCATTTGAGTGTACTTTTTTATCTGTTATTGTCAAGGTATCTTATGTACACGATTTCTTGCTATGATATGGTAGAATCACTACTTCCATCATTAAAAATGGAAAGGAAATTACTGCAATTCAGACCCTCTCAAGTATTTTCTATCAAGATTCGATCAGTTAACAGAAGAAAGTCTCTTGCCCTGAGTCTCTTGTTATAATTGACATCAAGTTTAAGACCCGGAGTGCACACAGCTTTTCCCTATCAGAAATAGTTTCCATATTGGGCTATGGTGTAATCTGTGTTAAAGAGTGCTATCATTTTTACTGTTTTTTATTTCCTGCACATTTAGTTTTAAAATTACGTTCTTCATGGAGTGTTAGCAACTCTAATTGCAGGTATTTTCTGCACATGCTGGCTGGTGTTATGCATATACTGTGCTACTCATACTGACTAGTGTCAAGCATATGCTGTGCTACACATACTGGCTAGTGTCATGCATCTAGTGTGCTACACATGCTGGCTAGTGTCATGCATCTAGTGTGCTACACATGCTGGCTAGTGTCATACATCTAGTGTGCTTCACATGCTGGCTAAGCATCTAGTGTGCTACACATGCTGGCTAGTGTCATGGATCTAGTGTGCTACACATGCTGGCTAGTGTCATGGATCTAGTGTGCTACACATGCTGGCTAGTGTTGTGCATCTAGTGTGCTACACATGCTGGCTAGTGTCGTGCATATAGTGTGTTACACATGCTGGTTAGTGTCATGTATATATGGTGTACATGCTGGCTAGTGTCATGCATATAGTGTGATAAACATGGACATGCTGGCTAGTGTCATGCATGCAGTGTGCTTCACATGCTGGCTAGTGTCATTTATTTAGTGTACTGCACATGCTTCCTAGTGTCATGCATATACTGTGCTGTACATACTGGCTAGTGTCAAGCATATGCTGTCCTAAAAACGAAATAAAAGCAAATTTAGCAGAGAGATAATATATATATATATATATATATATATATATATATATATATATAATAACTATGCAAAACACAGTATATTAGATGCAGGGCAAAAATTTAATGCAAGATGATTCCAGAAATTAGACCTTATAGTTGCTGAACAGTAGTTTATTCTTGTAAATATATGCATTATTGATTCCATCAAGGAATGTCATATGTGGTTTAATATGTTAAAAAAGGCAGAGATATGGCCAAATTGGAATATTACTGGTCATTTCCTTTTTCTTTTACTGTAACTAAATGAAATAACAATCTTATATATTACAAAGGATATTTTAAAATCCCTCTGAATTTATTTGCGGAATAAGTGCACTATAAAACTGCACATAAGTTACAATCAACACTAGATAAATTGTTTCAATGTATTTTCTGCTTGAAATATTTTATCAAAAGTCTTATTTGCTTCGCTCTTCGTGTTCTTGTTTGAGACACTCCTGCTCCTTTAATACCCTAGTTAGAATCTGTTAAACATCATTTAAACTTTACTGTGATTGCCAGCTGTAACTGTTTTTAATTTTATGTATTTTGGATAGAGATATTGCTAATGTTACGTGGATCTTATGCTATGTTAAAATACACAACTTATAATAAGATTTACGTAACTTAGATAGCTTGAGTACACATTAAACACATGTACAGGTAGAGTTACAAAGGAACGTTTGGAGTCTGAATGATCTGGAATGTGCGCACATGACAAAACACTTGTAGTTTTCTTAGGAAGTGGGTAACGTGTAGTTCAAATGCTTTCTGCAGTGCAGAAGTCATTGTACGCAAACATAAATTGGAGCTACTGATCTCTTAATCAAATTGATCCTTCTTTCGGCTAATGACTATATATGTACCAAATTGCTTTGGTCTCCACTCATTAAAGCTAAATTTATCAGTTTAAAATAAAACGCGCATAATTTGAAGTACAGTAAAAATGACTTTGACTTTAGAGTTAACATATAAAATGATGTCTTTTCAGTCAAAGGGAAACACGTATGCCATGTCGCATTAATTTTTTTAGTTTTTTTTAAAGACTCTGATCTTAGGCCGAGACTATTCGCCTGGCTACCATGCATCTTAATTGAGAAAGACAGTTATCTTGGTCACCATGAACCTCATCTTGACAAACTATTCACACTGCCACCATGTATATATCTTACGTAAATATATTCTTACGGCTGCGTGTACCTGATATGTGAGAGATGTTTGCAGGGCTTATGTAGCAATCTCGCGGGAATAACTATCATGATCTACATGACAGTCGCGTATTTTGCATGATTGTCTTTACACTAAGTTTTTGAATTGTATGTGTCATCAGATTAGTCTTCTTTTCCGTTACAAAAATATATTCATTTTCACTCATGATTACCTTAAATGCCAAATTTGCAATTCATTGCAGTTAGAACTATTACACCATTACACTATTTCATTTCACAGGCGCTCGTTTCAAAATGCAATTATCAGTCTCTGCTAATGGATAGAGTGCTGAGGGGTCGAAATTTGCAACAATGTCATTACAGCTTTGGACACCCTACCCCATACACACACATGCACAAACACATGGTATCCAATCCACCTATTAATCATCTGTTATTCTTACATTCGTATGTAGCAAGTCCCAGTGCTTATTGGCTGATTTTGATGCGAGAAGACACTTCCGAAATAAATCGGAAACCAAAAGAGATGTATGCCCCCTTAGACTACCAATAGTTATTTATATCAAATAGTAACATTGTTTGGTTGGGAAATTCACATTTCAAAATCAATACTGAATCCATTTAAGCATCTATTCCAACGCATTTTAAACGTTGTCAGAAACAAATAGCGAAGAGGTTTATCATATGTGTAAGTTTCTCTTTTGTTTCTGATTCAGATGATACTTTATCATATACTTATGTGTAATGTTAAAGTGAATTGTAATAAAGCACAATCACAAGCCGAATAATTTTGAATAATACAGTACAAATATTGTATATTCGCATGTCTTGCTTACTTACTATTGTCCAGACTTGTAAGTGTTGCACACTGTGGAATGTATCATATGTTTTATTTTAAACTTACAAACACTTCGATGTGAACATTTTAAAACTGCATAAAACATTTTTGCTACTACAAGTCTTTATTAAAGTTAGCGCATTCATTGGTTATATAGAATGTTCATTTCATTTGTAATTAATTTTGTAAATGTTCATTAAAACATATTGCACTTCTCCTCTTTTATCCGACCAGATTTTAATTTGTTCGCTGACAATGACTGTGTGCCTATTTCACAATTGGATGAACTGGTCATTTTGAATTAGAAATGTGTGATGTGGCCATGTCAACAACTGAACAATCAAATGGAGTAAGAGTCCTGTCATCAGCAAGCTACCTGAACTCGGTTGAGTTAATTGATCTGACAAGCATCCAATATGCTAATTTTCAAATCCTAAATTGGGGTGAGTTAATTAATGCAACAAGCATCCAATCTGTTAATTTTCAAATTTTTTGTACAACATGTAATTGCAACAATAACCTGAGGATAAATTTAACAAAATTGTTAAACTCTAGCGTAAGATTAAACCACCTTTCGAACAAAATAGAAATGACATTTTTATATTCTTTATTAACTCTCTAATATGCTTTATGTTAATAAAAGATCAAAACTTCATACTGAAATAGATGAATATATTGTGTGTTCTAAGAGAACTGTACATCCACTTTTCACAGTTGCTCCTAACGGAAGAAGAAAGATAAATCCATTGACCAATCACTTGACCCAGCTCAAATGAAACTTCTGACAAAACACTGGACAAGTTGTATGACACTATCAGAAGCATGCCCACTTCCCAACATATTATCTAACAATTTTGTTCATTACAAAGCAGCCATCCTGCAGTACAGAGAAAAAGATCTTTGAAACGGTTGATATGTAAGGTCTCTGAACATTTCTAAAGTTAGAGATATTACGGTGGAAAATGGGGATGACAGAACCATATACTCCCCAACACTTAAGAGAGATAAGTCTGCCAGAACATAGAAGGGTGTCAGGATTTACGGTACATGATGTAAATTTTAACTGATGTTTATCATATTTAGACTTATTAAAAGAAACGAAAAATACAGAATATAAATATAAATATATATATAAATTGACTTAATCTCACACGTATTCATGGGAAGCAATTTGTGTTAAAACCTTACAGAGAAAACTATTACACAATGCACCAATCACAGTTAGCTCTTTTGTTTAATTCTGAATATTACACAGACACAGACAGACACACACATGCACACTTTTTAAGGTAGAGAGCATGAGCCTCCTAAGTATTAGCCTCGTGTTTATAAGTTCACATAATAATTAACTTAACTAAATGTCATTTGTTTTAAATTAACCTGGAGTTATGCTTGGAAATTCATTGATTTGTTTGTTTACTACCTTTACCAGCTAGCACAGATGGTAAAAATCAAAAGATGGGCATCAAATGAGTGAACATCATGGGCTGTGTATTTATTTATGTATGTCCGCTATAGATATAAATATTTCAAAATGAAAATGGTTGAGAGAAAATGAAAAGCAAGCTAATTGGGAATAATAACAGTGAAATACAATCATGTGAAAGGTATATATTGTTTGTCTGAGCATCTCTGTCAAAGGAAACATTCAAAATAGCCCATGACTCTCGTAACATGACACAGTGAAAGAGAGGTTGGTGGTAGTGTTGGCTCAGTGTAACGGCTATCATTTGTCCAACACATTAACCTCTATTCTTTGATCAAAATCTTACACGCATGCTTTAGGCAAAACAGTCATTGCTTAATTTTTTATTCTACAGTTCCGCAATCTATGGTTGTTTGATGAAAATTCACCAAAACAAAAGTGTCCAGTGATACCTTAGATCTACAGTCTTCATTACTAGTAATAATATTTTTGAAGACAAATAAGGTTATGGAAACAGCTTATTGAAAGGCATTGTTTCTAATTGTCACAAATAAATATTTTAAAATTTGATTAGAACATTGTATATGGATACATAATGGCGGAAAAAGCTTGCAATGCAAATACAACATCATCTCGTCTCCTGTTTACCTGTTGCTATAGAAAATTGCAACAGTTATCTCTGAATGATGGAGATATCGGTCCTTTGAATGAAGCTTTAAGGCAGTGTAATAAACTTCCATTTATCGAGAGAATACATCACTCACTACCGATAATACTCCAACATTTGTTTTCAGTGTTCAATGTTCTGGTGGCCGAATGGTCTAAGGCGCTCGACTTTACAAATCACTGGCATCTCTCCGTTGTCTGCGTGGGTTCTAGTCTCGGTATCGGTCAACGTGAATATGTGAGATGGCTATTGATGAGAGAGGGCTAGTAAACTTAAACACACTTACCCAAGAAACGGAAATAATATTTTGTGGACTTGAGACATTAAGTAAAATTTATACAAAACAACTACTCTCCTGAAAATAATTTGGTGATTCACAGTCTTACAAAGGATGGTTGTTGTATCTTACACTTGGGGGTCATACGGGAATTAGTATTAGACTTACATGGAGGAGTCAGTTGTTGGGTCATACGGGAAAACCTGTGTTAAAGAATTCCTTAGGTTTACCATGGGAATGGGTTTATAGGGTCAAAAGTGTTTATCGGGTCAAACGAGAAGGATAAGGTTAATATTGCAAACAAATACATACACAAAACATAGACAAACACATGTGACAATCATGGAATAGTATCGTTTTGAAGTTTTTTAGATCTGGGTGACACTGAAAAGGGCCATTGGGGTTTGTTAATCAAATAAGTTAACATAAGTGACTTCTCGCTGAAATTCTTTTCCTCAAACTTCGTCTCATACGGCATAATTCTCTGACAACAGGCTTGTTTTTCACCACATAGAATCTTTTGTTTTGCATATGGCTGTGTCGGTGATTCTAGTAATGATCCACGTTGGTTTGACATACATCAGATAATGGGGTTAAATAGCATCCATGAAACGAGTGTCGATGCCTCTACACTCGCCATCATGGTATGCAACAAGTGAAACAATGGAAGAGAGCAATCGTATTTATAGCCTAAGGTCGTATCTAAATGCATTGAAATGTTTCGCCAATCCAACGGAGTATTAAAAAATTCAGTCACAACATCAATATCACTGGCATGACAACATCAGCAGTAGTTACTGCTGCCACTACCAAGGCAACAAGACTAGCAGTAGAAGTCGGACTCTACCGTGGAAGGGCTTCAGACAATTAAAGCTCATCTTGTTAAGTGAATGAGCGTGTCAAGAGCAAACCCCTAACTGTCCTATGCAAGGATCTACAGAAAAGAAATACTACTCAATAATTGCCAAATCAAGTAAAGCTTAAATCCCTTTTCCCCATGAATAAATGGTGTGCCTGTTGGAGTATCTTATCCACAGTATTAAGTATCAGGACAAAGAGACGTGTTTTCTTTGGTACATTATCGTTTTTGAATCGCAATGAAATGTCACAATATCACCAAATTCCCTTTTCTTCTTTATTTTCTTCATTCACTATTGTTTTTAAATTTCGTTAGCGGCATGGGTTCTTCCTCTTCTGCCATTTCTTATAGTCAACTGGATTTTTGCATTTCTTGACGGGAATGGGTTCTTCGTTTGTTTCCCAAGACCTCTTCTACTGTTCTCCTTGCTTCTACTTTTGTTTGTTATCTTTTTCTTAAGACGCTCTGAGGGTCAGCGTCCTTTCTCCTATCAATGATAGCGGGTGTCTTTACCTAGGTCTCTTTTTTCTCCTGCCTTTACTTTGCTTTTGCCGTTGTGGGTATTCTAGAGCCTAATATCCTTTCCCGTGACATATATAGCAAGTATATTGACTTTTATCTCATGAGGAAAAAGTTCGTCGCCGTTTCTGAAGTATATTTTCGAATGACTCTCTAAATTTCTAATGGTAACTACGGTCTATTGCGGTAAAGCTCTGGCCAGAAGTGCAAGCTTTATTGATTCTTCCATCGTCACGGTTTGAAAGTTGAGTATTCACTGCATGGGTAAGAAACTTGTCCAATGTATAGATCTTGGCATCTAGCTCGTGAGGAGTAGTCCATCGTCCTTTCTGAAGTAGACTCTAATTTTATGATAGTAATTGCGGTCTGTTGTGATAAATCCTAGGATTAAACACTTGTCCTATATATATGTACCTAATATGTGTTCAGCTTAGTAAAGTGAACTTTTGCAATCAAAATCATCGAGAAACCAGAAGAAGAAACCAAGAGGCAACGGCGTGACGTGTCACACCATACGCTAAGTGAATTGTTGGCTTAAATCCATGCTAGTGACTTCGAGTCATCCTGATTAAATGCCCTGCACTTCTATCACAAAACCAAACGAATCCAGATCCAAACAAAAAGAAAATCGTTTGGTACATTATTACAACATTCGAGAGAAATAAACACTGACTACCGGAATATTTAGAACCACAGTTTACACATACACGGTCACATTGCCACCAAAGAAAGTAGCAAGTTTTATCACTCACTGGATTGTGGGATTTCTTATTAGCACACAAAAAGACAACACTATTCGAAAAGAAAACGATCGTTTGACACTCTCCATCTATCACGACGGATTGAGGTCGCACGTCTGGATCGAGTTTAACACACAGACAGATTTAACTATTACGATTCTATGGTCATAAACAAAGTCATAAAGCCAACAAGTATTGTAAAATGTAACAAACAATTTAATTATCAGATTTATAAAACTAAACTTTTAGAGGAACTCAAAGTATTATGAACTGAGTCCAAACGAATCATACAAAGAATTCTCTTGATGTACAAAAGCATCAAATGTTCCATATACATTTCTGATCTACGAATGTATTGGTCCGCCAACAATCATGACGTGTCAAAATGGTGTTGTCTATAACTCCTTTGAATAATTCGCAGTAGTTCTAGAATAATATTTTAGTCCAATAAGCACATTCTTTTTCCACTGAATAATAAAAAAAATGTTTCCTCTCAAATAACATCTAAGTACAACATAGAATATGTCTGCAGACTTGACGTTACAACAAGAACACAAGAAATAAGAATGAATAAATTGTCCAGCCTTATCTACTTATTTACACGTATAAGTGTTACAAAATGCATTTTACTACTACTCCTACGTAATAATTTGCAAATCTCCAACATTGTTCAAGAACTAACAAGATCTAATCCATCCAATGGAAAGTAAGTTAATTATTCAATAATACCATCTGACCGACCTGTCCAGTGGGAAACAACCCCAAACTTGTCAACATGTTTACTAACTAATATTATTCTTCTTAGCTCTTTACAAGTACGTAAACATCTATTTATCGATCGTACGCATCGTACACTCTTAATATCTTAAAATAGAACCTATACATGTAATAAGGTTTAGTTATATATAATCGCTACAGTTTATAGCTATGAGTAAAACTTACAAATATTATAGATATACATAACACCTTCCCTCATAAGGAAAAGAAAGATTTGTGCATATAAAATTAACAAATGATAGTAATGATGAAATTATACAGAATGACGTGTCATGAATGTACAAAATGTGTACAGAATAAAGGAATATATTTTACAAGTGAAAGTGCATCTGCGATTAAAATGTATTTTCCGTTGTTGTGCCTAATATCGATGTTGCATTCTAGCAACATCAAGCTCCACCTCAAGATCGTGAATATTTATTTTTCTTTTTATTGACGAAAGTTAAAGCTGTAATGATGAACGAATACAAAATAATCGGAGGAGCGGAATTAATATTCACTCCAGAGTGTTGTAAAGACAAAATTACAGTCAAACGCTCCTTTTCGATAGTAAAATGATTTCTCTGGTGCCTATTTTGTTTTTAGAGAAATAGCCCACTGGATGATCCATATCACTTTTGTCTTTTTGAATAACTGCCGCGCCAACAACTACATCACTTGCATCAACATACATTGTAAATTATTGATTTGATATCTGGAGCTGAAGGAACTGGTGCACTTTTAAGTATGGCCTTTCATTTAATGAACGCCTCCTGGCATTTGTCAGAGCAATACAACTTGGTCTTCTTACTCAATATATTGGTCAGGGGGTCATCCATTATGGAAAAATGTGAACAAAATTTCCGATAATATCCATCCATATCTACAAATCACATTATTTGCCTCTTACTGATAGGCACTGGCGATTCAGAGATAGATTCAACCTTAACTTCCACATGTTTCTAAAATGGAACACATGCTTGGCATAATTAACTTTTACTTAACCTAATTGTCAAATATTCCTCACTCATTGGGTCGAAGAATTTCCGAATAGTTTCCAAGTGATCTTTTCAGATGTTGATGTATATATGTGTGTGTGTGTGTGTGGTTTGGAATTTTAACGTAGTCTTAACAGTTTTTATGTCATATCGCCATGATGTCAACAGTGTGACAGTTTATAGCGATGTCTAGCACCGGAACATCATGCCGTAGACATCTAGTATGATGTCTCACCCAGTCACATTATCGTGACACCAGGCCGACCAGTCCTAACACTAACCTCTCAATGTTGAGCGCCTAGCGAGGCAGCTGTTAGTACCAATTTTATAAGTCTTTGGTATGACTCCGCCGGGGTTCGAACCCGAGACCTCCCGCATCCGAGGCGTACGCTCTAACCACTAGGCTACCGAAGCGGACCGCTGTACATAATGACGTAGTCCATATACGTATCACATCCATCTATAGCAGCTGTTAACATGTTTCTGAAACACTGGCATGTTGAGGGAGAAGTTTTCAATATTAAATGGCATTACTTTGTATTGGTACAATATATCTAAATTTGCAAAGACCGAAACTTCTTTTACTATATCGGCTAGAACCCTTTGATCACGTCAAACTTGGTGATATATTTTGCATTTCCAATTCTGTCAATACAGTCATATATTTTTTGCATTGGAAATGAGTTTCTTTTGGGGACAGTGTTCACTTTCTGTTGTCAGTACCAATAAGAAAAGTGTTGTCTGGTTTCGGCCGAAGACTACACGGCGAATTCCAATTAATTTTACTGGGTTCAATAAAATCATTCTCAAACAAATGTTCAACTTCCTTTATCAAATATTCCTATTTGAGATGATTCATTCTGCAATGGTGCTGTTTTACAAGTTTAGAATCTACAATTTCAACATCACTGTAGATTTTATTTATTCGATTTGGAACAACTGGAAATAAGTGCTCATATTAATATATAAGCTGATTTAGTTCATTTTTTTGTCTTTTTCTTGTGGCTGTGGATGTGAAAGTTTCTTTTCCAAGTTCTTTATTATTTTCGAATTTCCAAGATTGGTTGAACTAAAGTCACTACAATCCGATTGCACGTCATCATTTAAATCTTCACTGTATGGGATAGGTACAACTAAATTACTAAATGATTAACATGGCACTCTCTACTAAAATACCCCTTAAACATATGTACATGATTGGTCACGGAGTTTTTTATGTTTGTTTCTCGGGAGTATTGATAATATAATTTAAATAATTTTCTTTTTAACATTATACGGACCATAATATCTAACCTGAAGAGGATTATACAGTTTGGGCTAGAGACACAGAACTTTATCACCATGCTGAAAAGTTCTTTCCTTCATAGTTCAGTCATGCCTTAAGTTCATTTCTTGAGCGAGTTGACTAATTATTTCTTGCTACTTCACAATCAAAGGCACAATGAAGAATATTAATTGTTGAATCATCTGTTTAAAGTAGTTTCTCTTTGAACAAATTCAGCGGTCCATGGACAATATGTCGAAAAACTGGTTGAAAAGGAGTAACACCTGTCATTAGACAAAGATAACAAAACGTACAGTATATGGGAACATCATTTTTTGTGGAATAAAAATGATGTAAGATCTTGTAATAAGTCTTACTGACTCTTAAATAACCAGCTAAGGGATTTTCACCAGCTAAACCAAGAATTTCCTATATGTACGACTTAGGAACAATAATCTGATAGCTCACTGACTACTTCTCACTATCAGGTACCTCAGGTGGTCTCCAGTTTCTCATAGGGACCCCATTGTTCAGCAAATATCAATTTGGTACCTTTTGCGGAATCAGCTTTGCTAATAGCCATAAGAAACAAACGGGAGATATAAAGATCTGTTTCCTGTCCTAAGACAAGTAATTATCGTTTGCCATCCTGATTATGAACGAAAGAATGAGTGTTTTAAAGAGGATTACAATGATCAATACCTTTTGACTCCTCAGTACCAGAAGTAAATCTGACCTCATCAGAAGACTGAAGAACAACTGTGTCAATCAAAAGAATAATTTCCTGATCAAGTTCATTCTCAAGAGCTCTTTCTACTAAAGGTCTAGTAACTGCACAAGCAAGGTACCAATCAATGATTTTACTTTCAATTAGATCAGCATTTTGATCCAAGTAAGTCTTGACAATTGCAAGTGGATTAACAACAAACTTATCTCCAGTTAAGTCATTACCAAGCAACAAATGAACACCCTTAATGAGCAAAGAAGTACCGTTCCAACAGTCATAGATCCTGAAATTAAGTCTGATGACAGATTAACATAATGCAGAGGAACGTTAACAAAACCGCACTCTGATCCCTGATTAATAAATCTTTCACTAGTAGAATACTTTTCAGTTAAAGGCAAAAGTACCTGACAATAAAAGATTCTAAGAAGCTCCCGTGTCCCTTAATATTTTATTAGGGATACGACTTAAGGAATCACCAGAAAATGACATTGAACCCCTCGATATAAATGGTTCATAATTCTCGATAATAAAATCTAACTTTGGTTTGTTTGACCCACCAAATGTATTGGTTTCAATACGTGACCGTTAACTTGACCTCTTAGAAACAAGAACATCTATAATAGCTGTCTTTATTATGTTGCTTATTTTTTAATTTATAGCAATCAAAAATAACGTGCCCTATTTTCTGGCAATATGTGTACTGACATTCGTAAGTCATCGCATGAAACTGAGGCGGTTTCTTATCAAACATCTGCTGAGAGGAAGAGTTGACAAACGAGATTTTGCAACTCAAGGAAAATTTGGCATTAGCTGTACGAACTGCTTCTTCAAAAATCTGTACCTGGTGTTCATCAAGCATAGTCTCAATGTCACTATTGACTCAATGATTGGGGGCCCCGAGTGGCCGAGTGGTCTAAAGCGCTCACCGTTACGGATCACTGCCATCTCACCTCTGTCTGCGTGAGTTCGAGTCTCAGCTCGGCTAACGTGGGCACGTGAGAAAGCCTGCCAGTAGCTTCTCGTGGGTCGGTGGTTCTTCCCGGGGTTTTCCAGGGTTCTTCCTCCACCAATTATACTGGCCGCCATGTATAGCCTATCTTGTACTGAAAAATGGCGTTAAACCCTACAACAATGTCACTATTGACTCAATGATTGAAATCTTTAATCAATCTTAGTTGTATTTGCATTATTCTTTCTTACTGCATTTGCGTACTTCTTTTAATATATTCAATGGTCTTTGGACGATCTGTCGTAGCACCTAGTTCAAAAGGACAATAGTAGTAGTAGTTGTTGTCGTTGTTATAGGGTTTAACGCCATTTTTCAGCACAAGATAGGCTATACATGGCGGCCAGTATTAATGGTGGAGGAAGAACCCTGGAAAACCCCGGGAAGAACCACCGACCCACGAGAAGCTACTGGCAGGCTTTCTCACATACCCACGTTAGCCGAGCCTGGACTCGAACTCACGCAGAGAGATGTGAGATGGCAGTGATCCGTAACGATCAGCGCTTTAGACCACTCGGCCACTCGGGGCCCCCGGACAATAGTAGAATGATTCTAACCTCACCTGGGTAGGTTTGGAAACAAAACTCTCCACACTAGGCGACATTATGAGAGCTTGTTGGTTTCACTAAGACAAATCAAAAGACCGGGGACAAAGAAAATTAATTCCAAAACAAAATGAATATAAATTTCAGAAATAAACTTTAATTTCTCTGAAATATTTCTGAAATTCGTATCCTGGACAAGACCCCAAATTCTTTCACGACTCTATAGTTATAAACTAAGTAACTTAAAGAAGCAGGACCAACACGTTTTCTAAAACTTAAGAAACAATTTAATTCTCAATGCTTTAAAATAAAAATTTAAGAGGAAATATTATAAATTGAATATAAAATGATCATGAAAAGAAATATGTTCAATTCCAAAAGTCTCAAAAGTTCTGGATAAATTTCTGATCCACGAATGTGTTGGTCCGCCAACAGTCTCCAATTAGTGTTGCTCAGAATCTCTTTAATTGATTAACAATAGTTTCAGAATAATATCGAGGGTCCAATGATGAAGTTCTCCACTGAATAATCCAAACAAATGTTTCCTCTCAAATAATGTCTAAATACAACATAAAATGTCTGCAGGCTTGATGTTAAAACAATAATACAAGAATAAGAACGAATAAATTGTCCAGCCTTATGTGTAAGTATAACTGGTACAACACGCATTTTACTACTACTACTACCACTACTACTACTACTAAGTAATAATTTGTAAATTTCCAACATCGTAAGAAAACTCACATGACCTAACTCGTCCGATAGGAAATAAGTTAATTTTCCTAAGATACCACATAACTTACATGCCCACCGGAAAAACTGAAACTTGACAACCTGTTTACTACTAATATTAGTATTAGTAACTGTTAACATATACGTAAGCATCTATTTATAGATTCTACACAATCTTAATAAAGAATCCCTATGCACATACATAAAGTTTCGCTATAGATAATCACTACAGTCAGGAATAAAATTTACAAATATTATAGATAAACGTAACATACCTCCCCCCTTCCAAAGTCATGGACAAAATTAAACACGCCTAATAATCCAACGACGAGTTTAACATGACTGATGGAGAGACCGCTTATGGCAAATGGTTCCTGGAAGTTTTTACTTGCTAATGGAAAATTTAACATGAACAATGATAGCTCCAAGTTGAGATTTAATATTTTGCAAACACATTTTCTCTGCAAATGTAAGAAAGGTATGTGATGATTTTGTCATGTTGCATTGAAATATCAAATATGAGAGAGAGAGAGAGAGAGAGAGATGCAGGAGTTGTTTAGCAGTCATGTATTTTTCTCTGGCATTGTTGTTATATATATCTATATTTTTAGTAACTCCTGGTACATAATCTCATTTATTTTTTGACATTTTTATTCATGGTTGTAAATTGTACAGAATATCTTCGTGACCTGACTCTGTTAAGAACGTAATATTCCATGGGGTCTTTAAATAGGTGATGACGTATGTGCTGACAATTACTAACACTAATTTTAATAATAAGACTTAATGGCGCCATAGGATTAATTTCTCACTGGCTAATGTAGTTTAAATGATTCTAGAAGATTTCATTAATTTCACATTGGTTGGGCTAGGTCACATGAATAAGAAAATTGGAAGTAAAATGGATAGAAAGACCAGTCAAGGGGTATATTGTGAAATATAGTAAGAACAAAAGGTGTATATAAGAAGGGAACTGAACAATCAGATTCATTCCTATTTTGGAGTCATCTTCAATTCTTGTGTTCCTATTGTAAGTCTGCAGACGTGTTTTATGTTGTACTTTGATATTTTTTCGAGAGGAGAAACATTTGTTTGGACTGTTCAGTGGAAAAAGAAAGTGGTCATTATTTGGACTATAATATTATTCTGAAACTGTTGCGAGTTACTCGAAGGAGTTCTGGACCATGCCATCTCGACTTGGCGGACCAGAAGATTTTACGGTTTTGAAATTTATACGGAATTTTTCATGGGCTTTCATAGAAATTTGTCAGGATAATTTTAGATTCACTTCATAATACTGTAAGTTATCCTCATATTGCCATTGATTACGTTGAGAATTAATCTATGTTTTTAAGCTTTTACCAAACTTGTTGGTTTTATTTCTTTCTGTTACTTAATTTGGGACCATAGAGTCGTAACAACTGTATTATTAATAGAAGAACTATGATAGACACTGATTTTTCCGACGTGAAAATATAATCTATGCGGAACAACAGCTGCGATATGAACTCACCAACAGAACCGCGTTGATCTTGATATACAAATGCATGTGTTCTGTTGTATTTGTGTGTTCTGTTGTAACCGTTTGTCGGCTTTCCGCAGCAACAACTATTGGTCTTGTTGTGACTGGAATTGCAACCAAAACAACCATCATAGGTGCACCAATCGGAATTGTTGTCGGCGATGTATCGATAGTAACATGTGTCTCCGGTGATGCTGGTAAATCAGTTTTGATACTATTGCACTCACGAGTACGTGTCTATTCAGAACTGGTTTCAGCGGCACGAAATAATCTGAACACGATTAGTAAATACTCTTCGGTGGCAATCGAGGATAAATTAGATAAAATGGCCAAGTTCGAAACAATGTTGGCCGAACTGGAAATTTAGCGACAACTTCGAGCACAGATAGGGAACTTCGTAGCGGATTTGCAGAAAATAAAAGTCGAGCAAAAAAATAAAAAAAACCCACTTTGTGCCAGGTGGTTTTGCCCGTCACCGTTGTGCTTCACTATATGACTCTGGCCACTTCACAAATCATTAACGCTAATAATGCACGGGTTGCACAACATATGTGGCTTGCTTGACAAAATGGGCAAAGTTATGAGGGGATAGAGGCTATGACGTATATTAGGGATTACAGGAGGGAGAGAATCGCACAACAGCAGAAAGACGCTACTTGATCAAAATATGCCAAAAAGACTTAGATCAAAGAATGTGCCACAAATTAATTTGGATTTAGGTAGAATTTTGCAGGTGTGTAAATATTTCCAGTTGACTTGTCAGATTAATAAGATTAATGCAGACAAATTCATTTTATAGGGCTGCCGTGCAAACTGCTGCAAGAGCACCTGTTGCAAGAGTAGTAGACTAATAGGCAGATCCTAAACCAAACCGAGAATTCTCCTATAAAACTTTCTGATTTGTAATTTTATTAAGGAGTCATTTTCAGTTCAAAATGAGACTAAAAATATTTTATTGGAGTGGCTAATACGTCAAATAATTTTTTTTCTCAGTAAACTAAAAGGCAGATCCTAAACCATTTTTAGCTCAAAATAAGACTAAAAATATTTTTTGACACCCCACCCCCTTGTACAATAAAAATATACCATGCAAAATATCAAAAATAACCAGTAGCATCATAAGCGGTTACCGTTCCATTGAGGCCCCTTCATTGCTGTATTTTTTGTCATAACTATTTTCATACCTGCTGACTTTCATTGGTAGCATATTCAATAATACGAAACTCGCGTATTAAAACGTCCATATCATATTTTACACCTCGCAAGTAAGATCGTATCTGATCAAGTAATTTTTTGTAAGTGATACTTGCTGTTTTACCAGAATTTTTTTTTTTTTGTTTCAAGTTTGGATTCAATCTTTTTACATGCTGTTGAAAGAGAGACACCGACACCAAATATTATTAACAAAAACGGATTCAATAATGCTGCACTTGAGATTATGACAGAGCTAGTCATTAACAATGGTAAATATGATATTACTCGAAGTATTCTACGGTAGTATTTATAACATTCTTTTACACACCAGAGGTTTTTATGATAAAATTTATAATATTGTACTAGTGCGTCAACATCTTGTTTTGGAATTTCTTCTGAAATGTGATTGAAATTGATGATTTGTTTTTTCATTATACAATATTTTATGCAAAGACAAAAGTTCTAGCACCAACAATTGAATCGAGAAACTCATGGAATTTATTATTTTTAGGATCAGCTATAAACTCTCTATATTTACCATAAACATCTGACGAAGCATCTTATATCGTTCATCTGTTAGTACATATTGTTTCTTTAACCAAGCGTATGAATCAAAACTATTTCCTACTTCACTCTCATACAAATCTGTTTTATTCACAAAATTACTGTAATCGATTTCTGTTTCATCAATATACACTAATACTAAACTCAACTGATCTAACGTGAAATTTTTGAGAACAAGATGTTGTCTGATAATTGCATATGCGAATACGAAATTTGCTAGTATTAATTTCTTAAGCTTATCTAGTTCAATTGGAAGAAGACCAACAGCAGAAGCTACTTTTAACATTAATTTTTCATATGGTTTTGTGAGTATTGTTTTAATTTTGTTGTAATAATTTCGTAGTGACAATTGTCTAGAGTACTGAATTGATGGGAATGGAACATCGTCTTCTTCACTTATATCATAATAAGAATCAGACTTTACTTCCAACTTTGTTTGATTGACTTCTTCAAAAAACTTTTCTCGCTCATCATTACTAAAATTACTAATTTCATCGTCTAAAGTTTTGATTATCTTTAGAGACTTGTTAACAATAATTGGATCAAATTCTGGGACTTTTTTACGTATCATTGGCAAAATTGCGTTTGCGTATACTTTAATAAGTAACTCTGCGTCTGACGTCATAGTAACGATTTTAACCAAGGTTTCTTTGTCATAGTAGTACATTCCGAGATACTTAAAAATATCTCGCTTTGAAAAACTATCATATAACTTTTTGTTTCTTTGTATTCTCATTTTGTTATTTTCCACTAGTTTGTCAAGACGAGTATGATTTTCGTTTATTCGTCTTTCCTCTAGTGTTCTTCCACTATAAACTCGTGCTTTTATTAAGTCTGATTTTATTATCAAATCTATGTTATACCAATCAAGATCGAGTAATATTTTTTTAAAATATAATTTCAACTTGTTTTTGTTCTTCTAGACAATCCTCAGTATGACAGTATCTGCTTATAATATCAAAGTTTTCTATTGCTTTTTTCAGTTGTGGTCCTCGCATGTGCATAACGCGAATAAAATCAGCAAAATTTTCTGGCAATGTTGGATTGTTTAATGATTCGATACCAATTTTTTTCAAACTTTGTAACATTTTTGCTATTCATTAACGGCTCCAACATCTTTATCAGGGTTTAAAATATTATTATACAATTCTCTTGCAACGGTTATAATTGGAGGCTCTGACATTTTATAACACTAGATTAAATTTGATCATCAAGTGTATATATTTGAAATGCTGTCAGTCCTGGAAATGGATGTTCAGCAGCTAAAACATTAACTCGAAAATATAAGTACTTGTTAACAGTGTTTTCTGCCGGAGTCGTAAAATATTGTGTTGTTGAAATGTGAGTGTCTGTTGTGCTATACAATGTTGTCCAGTCGATATCATCATTTGATCGTTCCAATCGCCAATTATAAATTCGACCAACACTAGAGTTTAATCGACCTCGCAAATGAAATTGCCAAATAGCAACTGTAGTGGGACATTTAATTTTAATCGAAAAATTTTCAACTTCTCCGTTGGTCGTCCACTCATGTCTATCAGAAAAAGCGTAATAAGGATACTTTTCAAGATAATATGCTGATGCGCTTACCTCAAACCCGGCTCGGTTGTCAGTTGCTTTATAAAGTGTTGGAATATACCCAACATTGTTTTTAGTTCGTTTTGTACCACTAGACAGACTGTCAACATACACTTTATTTGTCAGATCATTATAGCTAACTGGAACATATGTCGTAGTTATTTTTTTTTGTCTCTCATGTTTATGTTACCTGACATTGGTCCACCAGATTTTTCTAAGGTAAGGAGCAAGTTTTTCTTTTAACTGAGCATAACTGATAGCATCAGCATCATTAGCTGGTGGTGAGGTTGTTGGTAATCCAGTTATTTTTGAATTTGACATAAACAGGTTACCTGTCATTATGTCACCGGCTTTGTTAAGTTTATTATCGTCAACAGATTTTAGTTGTGCATAACTTACAGCTTGTATTTGATTTAAGTTTTCTGGCGGATATGCAGTCTCTAAATTTATAATTTTTTTTCCTGACATGTTGATATTACCTATAACCGTTCCACCGACTTTATCAAGTTTGTTATCATCCACATACCTCAACTGTGAATAACTTACCGCTTACGTATAATTTAAGTTTGCTGGTGGATACTTGGTCTCCAAATTTTTTTTTTTTCTGACATATCTAAGTTGCCGCTTAAAGTTCCTCCTGTCAGTGATAGTTTATTATTATCGACGGATTTTAGTTGTGCATAACTAACAGCTTGTGTATCAACAACATTTATTGGCAGATAATTTGTTTCTAAACCTAGTACTCGTTGATTTGACATAAACAGGTTTCCTGTCATTGTGTCGCCGGATTTTTCAGGTAACCCGATAAATCAATCTTGCCGTTTGTTATTGTTGTACTTACAACCAACGAATCTCCTATTAATGTTCCAAATTTTGTATAGTAGCTCATTATTTATTTAATAAACATACAATTGTCAACATTAGTCAGTTTAATATAAAATTATATAACAAACAATGGCAAAACCGTCGATACTAAATTTGATACAGAGCGGTTGGTGAAACATAAATATAACAACGAACTTCCAGATTGTCATTATCTTATTGTTGGGCGATCTGTATCGGGAAAAACAAATTTGCTTATGAATTTACTTCTTGGTGATAATTTTAACTACGATCGAGTTTATATTTATACAATTAATCCACAGCAATATAAGTACGAGCTATTAAGCGAATATAGTAACAAACTTCGTGATGATCTTGATGCTGGCGAAGATTTTTTTTAATTATCAAACAACCAGAAGATCTTGTTCCAGTTAATCAACTTGATTTATCCGAACATAAGATAGTAGTTTTTGACGATATTCCGCTAAATAGTGTAGAAATGAACAAATTAAGATCGTATTTTTCACTGTCGCGAAATAAAAAATGTAATTCTGTTTATCTCGCCCAAGGTTTTTATAACGTCGACAGATTTATCAGGCGAAATACTGGTTGTTTTATATTATTTCCAGGACTTGATAATATTGATGTTAGAAATATCGCGAACGAGCAATGTGGCGATGTGACAAAAGATAAATTTATAAAATTATATCATAAGGCGACAGCGGATAAATATAACTTTTTCTTTTTTGATAAACTAACACGTGATCCAGCTAAAACGTTTCGTTGTTGTATTTACAGTTACTTGCAGTAAATTTTTGCTTTCGATAGTCTTAATCTTATGAAATTTATATATAATAATTATGGATAAACGAGCAAAATACAGAAAAGATATAGAAGATCTAAAAAAAACTTGCTCAATCTCAAGCAGAATTTAAGCAGCGAGTACAGCAAGCACGACGTGGACAAATAACTGCTGCAGAAACAACAGCTACGATTCTCAAACCAGTTACTGAAGCATTACTTGGAAAACAACCTGAAACTAAACCATTATCAGAAGAAGAACTTAAGCAACTACAGGAAAAAGGTCTGGTTGGATTAGTTAAGGAACAACAAGAAGCAGCTGCTGCAAAAATTGTTGCTAGATCTGATGAGGAAAGAAGAAAATTAGCTGAGGCTCTTGTCGCAAATATTGCTGATCCTGTTGCTAGACGAAATGAACTAAATCGGCTGATCAATAATCCAATTTTATTTGAACGAAGATTAGCAGAATTAACTTTCCTTGAGATTAGAAGTTTACTTGGAAAATTATCAGAAAGATTAGAGGATATTGAAAAGGAACAAAAGGATATCGTTGAGAGAACGATAAAGTTTTTAGATGCTGACGAAAAAAGACGATTTTATAGGAAAAAAGCAAATGATAAAATATCAGATAGTGAATATCATGAATTTATAAAAGAAAATAATATAAATGGTATTGATAATATAAAAACTTGGTCGAAAGAAAGATATGATAAACTTATTAATGATTTAAATGTAATAATACTTGCTGGCAGTGAGTCTGATACTAAATTGAACAAAGCTACCAGAGATAATGAAATGATTAAATTCACTGAAAAAATTAGAGATGGTGTTATTGCTGATGTCTTTTATAAAACAGCTGAGGCTAATCGAATTCCAGGGTTTGGTAAGGGTTGAACTTTTTTAAGGAAATTCAAATTAAATGATGAAAATCGAGTGAAAGAATATAGAAAAGAAGCTGAAAGAATACAAGTTGAGATACCAAAAGGCATAACATTTTTAAAAGAGATTGAACAGCCACTAGTTATTTCCCCAGGAAAAATAAAAACTTCCGAAGAAACTGAAAGAAGGAAGCAAATTGAAAAATTAAAAGAAATGGTAAAAGAGAAAATAGAAGGTTCAGATTATGATACTTTTATAAAAGAAAATAATATTAAAGATGTTGATAATATTGATAAATTAACACAAAATGAATATGATACTTTAATTGTTATATTAGATAAGTTAAAAGATGGTAAACAAGCTTTAGATGAAATTGATAAAGCTGAAGAAAACGATTTCACAGAACTTTACAAAAAAACCCGAGATGGTGTTATTGCTGGTGTTTTTAAAAATGCTGCAGTAAAATTTAGAACTGGAAAATCCAGAACTGAAGGAAGAAATTTTAGAGCTGTATTTAATGGTTATGATAGACTTCGCTTAGAGAAAGCTGCAAAATCAAAAACAGGCTCCGGGGTAAAAATATTTACATCAGTATCTGAAATGATAGGTAGATTAATGTTACTGATATCGTCAAAAGAAGCTGGTAATGTTGATGTTGAAATTGACAATGAAATTATTGATATACTTGATCATTTAAGATCGGAAAATTTATTAACATCTGACGAGTACGAAATTTTTACACCGCGATTTAATATAAATCGCAACGACTTAATTTTGTAAAAAATATAATAAATAGCAATGTCAACAACATTATTACTAGACTCTAGCACAGCCGCTAAAGATAGCGCAAATTTTTCAGTAAATTATATTCCACCAATACAACTTGATACTGAAAAACAGTATGAAATTGGACTAATTTCCTGCACGTGCTGGAATTCTATGGCTAACGTGAAAACTGGTGTCAATGATGAATTTGATTTTACTTTAACTCCAGCTCCAGGACCTACATGGAAATCAGTTAAAATTCCGCAATAAGCCTACAACGTAACTGATTTAAATAAGGCGATACGCGAATTAATAACCAAAAATGGAGGAGTTTCAGACAATTTTGAACTGGTACCGAATTATAACACATTACGCGCTAGAATAACATTAAAAAATAATTTGATAATAGATTTTTCATCAGCAACAAGCATAACGTCGCTGATTGGATTTACTCACAAACAATACGGATCAACCACAGAACAAACTATAACATATGACGGTGATCTGCCAGTAAATATAACTGACGTAAACACAATATTAATAAATTGCTCCATTGCAACTGGATCTTACTCAGCCCAGGGTAGTAAAGGACAAACAATATATAGTTTTTCGCCAGATGTTCCACCAGGATCGCTCATGCAAATTAGTCCACGACAAGTTATTTATTATCCGCTAAATGTTGAAAATCAAATAACAACAATAAATATGTAGTTGACAGATCAATTTGGACGACAGCTGGATCTGAATAACGAGGTTGTTACTTAATATTTACACCTACGCGTTGCGTAACATAGTGATTGACAATAAAATTATGCAACCTCAGATATAATGAAACAGAGAAAAACAATTTACAGAAGAAAAATAGTCGGTGGATTTTTGGGAAATATATTTACTAAAATTATCGAAAATGTTCCGGGAATAGCGCGTAAAGTTGCACCAATTGCACTTGACGCATCAAAAGCTTTTGCAACTGGAACCGCATCTGCTGCTGAAACTGCGGTGAGACAAAAAATAGCTGATAAAATAAAAGGCACACCGTCTACATCTGAGATAAAACAAGTTATATCAGAAATCGCTCCAACAAAAGAAACTCAACATTCTATGATAACAACAACAAAAAAAAACTTTTATCACCAAAGGGCGAGCAGATTATACAAAAATTAATATCTAAAGTAACAGCATCGCAATATAATTTTATATAATCTAATAAAAAAAAAATGTCTGTTAAAAATTATCTCGATTTAGCAGAAACCTATGACATCGATGACACTGTAACAGAATTTGAGTATGTTGAGTATCTCGATGAAAATTCTAATGAACCAAATAAAGCTGGTATTAGAACATTTAATACCCGAGACGAAGATGTATTTCTACTGCCACACAAAGCAATATTAGAAGTTCGCGGTCAGATTATGACGGTGGCCAATCCACCTGTTGCAATTGCAGCAGGCGCAGAAGTAGCTCTTATAAATAATGGCTGGTGTTTATTCAAAATTGCTCGATATCAACTGGCCAATCAAACTGTTGAAGATATTTCAAGTCACTTACAAGTTGCAGGTACAATCTTAAATATTCTTTCGTTATCCGATGATTATTCAAGATCAACTGCAACTAATATGATGTGGTTTAAGGATACTGGACATGGTTCAGCTGAATCGACCGAACTTTTCTTGAAAGGTGTTTTGATACATGGCGCTGATGCAGCTGCAGAAGTTATAATTGTAAGAACTTTTCTTATTCTTAATGCAGCCGCGCTAGGTATAGCCCCACCAGCTGCAGCCGCTGATCCAGACGCTACAAGAGTCTCACTTATTGCTGCTTGTAATAATCTTGGTATAGCCCCACCAGCTGCAGGTGCAGGCGGCGTTGCAATGTTAGATTTAGTTAACAATTCAATTGGAGTAAGAAATGTACGTTATAATGAAGGTTTTGCTAATAGAAAGGCACTTGCAGAAGGATCACGTCAAATTACAATGATGCTGCCGTTAAGTACAGTATTTGGCTTTTGCAGGGACTACAATAAAGTATTTCGTGGAGTTAAACATACACTTATTTTAGATCGAGCAGAACAAAACGATTGTTTATTTCGATATGGCGGAGCTGATGTACAGTTTATCATAAATAAACGTGCGCTGTGGATGCCACGAATAACACCATCAATCACTAAAATGTCAGAATTAAATGATATGCTGCAAAAACATACAAACAGAATTTATTTTCATCAACAGAAAATATATCAAACAGCAGTTCGAAATACTACCGACTACACATGGCGAGTTACAACATCAGGTGAACAACTGCCGAGGCAATTGTTTGTTGTATTTCAGCGGCAAGCGCGACGTGGTAACCAACAACAAAATAATGTGATATTTGATAATGCTGATGTTAGACTAAATTCAAAGCAATATCCAGAGCGAGCGATAGAATGTAATTTTGCAGATGACGCTAAGAAAAATATTACTCGACCTTGCATGTATCTGCTCGACGCAGTACAAAAATATCAGGATGTTGGAGATGGATCTCAGATATCAGTAGAGGAATTTCGTACACTTTATCCAATATTTTATTTTGATGTTAATAAACATAGCGAGCGAGCTGTGGACTCAACAGCTGATATTGAAATTACTTGGACACTTGGTGCAGTTCCAGATCCAGCAGCGCAGTTGTACTTGTACGCGTTGGGGATCAGAGACAGATTTATCACGATTGATTCTGTTGGAGGTAAAATGACAGTACAAGTTTAATCTGTAACTTTAATATAAGATGACAAAATATATTGTAAAAGAAATATATTTGACTGATGGTCAAGTTAAAAAATTAGCAGCTGCTGTTGAAAAGCAGAGGCAGGTATCATTAAAAGTCGACCCTAACATTTCCAAGGGTATTTTAACAAAATGAATGTTAACCAAAAAACAGGTGAACAGGTACGATCGCGGCAAACCTTTTGTTTTAAATTTAAGTGCCGCACAAATAACAGCGATGTCAAAACAAGGTGGTTTATCAATAATAGCCAGAACGTTTTTACCTAAAATTTTGCCGGTGTTAGGTACATTAGGACTAGCAGCAGCGTCTGGAGCAATATCTGGCGCAACGGAAAAAGCAGTTGAGGGCAGTGGTATAAAGAAACTTTCAGTTTAATTTTATGTGACTGATAAATATAATGCCACAACGAAAAACAGCAAAAAGAAAGACAACGAAAAAAAAAGACACCGCGACGTCGAAGAGCAACCAAAGGCGGATTTATTCCAATAGCTCCACTTTTAGCGGGACTAGCGGGAAGTCTACTGCCAAATCTGTTGGGAATAGGCCGAGGAATAACATTGCCGGGAACACTGCCACCCCGCTAAATAACTATGATATACTTGATAAGCTAAAACAAGTAAAAAATTTCCACGGAGTTTATTCCAAAGATGAACTCAACAAGGTGTCGCAGATGTTGGTTCCTGCGTGATAAATATACAAGATTTCAATGACGGATCTGATACACATTGGGTAGCAGTTTATAATAACAATTATTTTGACTCGTTTGGACTTCCTCCGAGCGACGCAATAAAAAAAATATATGTCTCGAAAATATAAAGTAATAAATTATTCATCTAATCAAATTCAGCCTATTGGAACTTCTGCTTGTGGATATTACTGTATAATGTTTATAAAACAAATGTCCAAATCCTCTGGATTGGAGCCTAAATTTAATTTTTAAAAATTTATTTTACAGTTTGACAAGCAACCTTCTCACGCTAATGATGAGATTGCACAAAATTTTATCTAAATTACAAATATATAATGTCAACATATTGTCTCAAATGTAAAACTAAAACAGAAAATATCAATGAAACAACAGAAAAAAACAAAGAACAACAGGACGATGTTAAAAAGTAATTGTGAAGTCTGTGGAAAAAGAAAAAGTATGTTTTTAAAGAAATTGTCTCCAGCGATAAAATCGTTGGGAGCTGGTTGCCCTGACAATGTCAGGGACGTTATTTTCGTAGACGACTAATTAATAATGATATGTAAGTGTGATTGTTGTTGTTGTTGTTGTTGTTGTTGTTGTAGGGCTTAACGCCATTTTTCAGCACACGATAGGCTATACATGGCGGCCAGTATTAATGGTGGAGGAAGAACCCGGGAAAACCCCGGAAAGAACCACCGACCCACGAGAAGCTACTGGCAAGCTTTCTCACATATCTACATTGGCCGAATCCGAGACTCGAACCCACGCAGACAGAGGTGAAGTGTGATTGTGATAGAGATTTATGTCTTGAGCAAAATAAAATTGTCACGTACTGTCAACAATGTAACAACAGAGAAATAATTGGAACAGGTATAGACATACATAAAGTAATTGGCAAATTGCCGAAAACAAAAGGCGGTTGGACATTACCAGGCCATAAATATACTGGACCTTATAATCCGCTTGATAAACAACTAGATGAAAATGATAATCCGCTGCCAGGACAAGAGCCTTACAATCAAGTTGATGAGATAGCAATGCGTCATGATATCTGCTACCGTGATATAGAACATCCTGATAACGTTCGTGTAGAGAATTCAAAATCAGACTGCGATAAAGTAATGTTAGACGAACTTTGTGATATGAAACCGACAAATATGCGAGAAAGTATTGACAGAAAGTTGGTGCAGGATTTTATTGAAGCAAAGTATAAATTAGGACTAGGAGAAAAAGAATTGTATGATGATCTGGCAGCTGAATTACACAAACCTAAAAAAACGGTTTACGCGACGTAAGGTTGTAGCAAATGCCGTTGACGATATATGGGCGATAGATTTCGTAGATGTGTCAAATCTTGCTCAGTTTAACGATAATAAGAAATACTTGTTCAACGTTGTAGATGTTTTTAGTAAATATGCTTTTAGTATTCCAGTTTCAGATAAGACAGGAACGTCAATAACTGATTCGCTAAAACAAATAATAACAACTACAGAAAGAAAACGAAATAGAATCTGGACCGATCACGGAGCAGAATTTTTAAATAAAATATTTGAGCGGTTTTTAGAACAAAATAATATTAAAAAAATATGTTACAGGGAACGAGGGTAAAAGCGTTGTCGTCGAGCGATTTGATCGCACACAAAACGAAAAAAATTCAGAAGTATTTGACAGCTAAAAATACAAATAAATATATTGACAATTTACAAAACATTGTTGACGAATATAATAACACAAAACACCGAACCATTAAAATGTTGCCAGATGACGCAATTAAAAATCTGATATTGGCGAACGAAAACATGTATCGCAGACATAAATTTAAAGTTGGTGATCGAGTTAGAATTTCTCTGACGAAAAAACATTTGACAAAGGATTTACTCCAAACTGGAGCGAAGAAGTATTTGTCGTTGATAAAGTGCTTTTAACAATACCTGTAACATACGCGCTGAAGGATTTATTAGGTGAACCTATAGCTGGTAGTTTTTACGAGCAGGAACTTCAGAAAACTTCCCAAGACGTATTTGTTATTGAAAAAGTGATCAGAAAGCGCGGCAACAAAAGTTTAGTTAAATGGAGGGGATATAGTGATAAATTTAATAGCTGGGTGCCAACTAAGTCGATTTCATCGACTGCGATGCAATAATGTTATTATAAATTTGTTCGTACTTTACAAGTACAGATTTACATTTGAGAGTTTTCCATAACGAAATTAAATGTAATTTTCTTGTATTACCGACTGGCATCAAATTGAATATTTTAGCAAAAATAACATCATATTTTACATTTCTTCGATGGCCAGTTATTTTTACACCAAGAGAAGGTTTGATAAGCTGCCAAAATATTTGTTGTTCGGCAATAGTAAAATTAAATTTTATTATTTTTTTAGCAATGTGAAACTTAGCATTATGTCGTCCAGTTGTCGGCCTGCTGTAATTTTTTCTGTCAGCGACAGCAACGCTGCTGTCATCTTCATCGTCATTGTTGTTGTACAAAATATCATCTTCGCTATAGTTAGAAAATTTGTCTGTGACTTTGTCGTTAGTGATTGGCAAAATTACTTGTAGTTTTGTTACTGGTAATTTTGTGGTGATATAATCTTCCGAATATATTTCAGCAAGTCTTTTCATCAAGTTCATATTATAATATACTTTTATCTGATTATAAATAATAATGGCCAGCGAAACAAAATCTCCAGATGTAAAATATCATCAAAAAGTTAATATATTAAATTACAAGGAACTAGCCGAGGCAGTTCGAAAATGTCTGTCGGTATGTAATGCTTATTCTGTTGACGTTGTTGTAATACAGGGCGAAAATGATAGAATGTTACTAACAGTAGCAGAAAAAAATAAACTTAATGATAGCGCTTTTATAACATTAAAATTTGATCGCGATGATATTTTGATGTTTGCCCACAGTTGCTTAACTAAAACCGAGCTAAGAAACATCATTGATCGTCATATCTAAAACTAAATCTGTCAAAAGTGGATGTTGACGTTGCTGATTTAGTTTCGCCGTCAGCAATAAATTTTACTGCACGAGAATTAATTTCATGATATTTTGCGGCAGCTGATATTGATTTAAATTTCATTTTTTCTCCAGTTTCTAAATTTGTTGAAACATTTGGTCTTTTAGGATTTTTAAAATTATTACCGCCACCTATACCACGTTTTGTTTTCTTTTTGTGTAACTAAATCTAAATTTTCTAAACGATTGTCGGTTTTAATTTTGTTAATATGGTCGATAACTAAATTATTTGAAATAGCGCCATTAAATGTTTCATACACAAAACGATGTGATCGATAACAAACATGGTCAGTTTAAGTTCCTCTAACCATTACACCTAAATAACCATCATTTCTTAAATTTCCAACAACTTTTTTTGTTTTTATATGTCGAATAATTCCTTTGTCAGATGCCTCATATAAATCAAACACAGGATGTGGCTGATACTCATTTTGTAAAGGTAAATTCTCAATATTGTCATCAGTAATCGAATTATTGACTCTATAACTCTTTGTCCTTCTGGAATGTCCTCGCAAAACAAACTATAAATAAAATCTTTTCTGAACATTTCGGTTATATCTGTATTATCTCCTTTTACTGAAATTATCATTCCAGCTGGTGTTGGTCCACCAATAGATTTTTTAGATTTTATGTTAATAACCAAACCAAATGCATTTCCAGCATATAAGTTGTACTTCGGGTGAACATGATAAGTTTCTTGCTCTTCCGTTGTCAGTCTTATATCTCTCAGAATTTCTGTCATTATACTATAAGGATTTTATATCTCTAATCGAGTTTTACGTAATTTTTAATTAAATATTAAATGCTATATATAATACAATGTCAAAATTGCGTGATATTGCCAAAAAGAGCATTATCAAAACAGGAAAAATTGCTACAGCATTTTCCGGATACGACAACAGTTACAAATTTGATGATCAAAATGTTTTAGCAAATTTCAACTCCACAAATTTATATCATCTTTTACAACCAGTTGTATCTAAGGAACTTACAGCTCACAAAAGTATCAAACTAATAGTTCAATATCATATGATTTATCAAAGTTACGTGCAATCGAAAAAGGTATACTTGATATAATTTTTGAAAACACAAGTTTCGACAGCGAAATTTCCGAACCATATTTAACAGCTAAATCACGATAAATATTAACTGGAATAAATATTACCACAGTCGCCGGTGAAATACACCAAGAAATAAATAAAAAATTGGAGGAATTTACTTCATCTGGGTCAGGTTGGAAATTTGAAATGATAAAGGAAGTTTTAATTCACACAGCAAAATATAACGTACTTCGAGGTAGTTCTTACGTTGATCTTCCAAAAAAAATTAAAAACAAAAAATGCTGTATAAATGTCAAAAACAACGACGATCAATGTTTTCGTTGGTCAATTTTGTCTGAGAGACATCCTCAGAGTGACCACAGTGACCGAATTGAAAAGTATTTGCCATACAAAGACGAATTAGATTTTAACGGAATAACTTTTCCAGTGGCAGAAAATCAGATACCAAAGTTTGAAAAACAAAACAATATTTCAGTAAATGTTTTCGGACTAGATGAGCGAGAAAATGTTTACCCAAGATATATTTCAGAGACTGCTGCATAAAAGACAATAAATTTATTATTTTATCGAGGACATTACGTTTGGATAAAAAAAACTTTAACGGCTTAGTTGGTGGACAGTATAATAAAAATAAAAAAAAAGAAATATTTCTGTTACAAATGTTTGCAGGGTTTTTCTAAGAATGAGAATCTACAGGAGCATCTTAAATACTGTGTCAACGTTCAAAGAATAACTATGCCAATCGAAAAAGAAAAAGTCTTAAAATTTAAAAATTACAATCACAAGCTAAATATACCTTTCGTTATTTATGCGGATTTCGAGTGTTTACTCGTTCCAGTGGCTGGCGCAGAAAATAATCCTAATAAATCAAGTACAAGAAAAATATAGCAACATGTTCCTTGCGGAGTAGCTTATAAAGTAGTTTGTTGCGTCGACGATAAGTTTTCATGTCCGGTTAAGTTATATAGATGTAAAGATAGTGAATCTGAAAGTCCAGCAATTTGGCTGCTAAAAAATCTTATAGATGATGTTAATAAAATTTCTAACAAATTATTTAAGACAGCTCCAATGAAAATAATATCTGAGCAAAAACTTGAATTTGATGAAGCAGTTGATTGTCATATTTGCGAGAAGTTGTTGGTAGACTCAAACAGAGTCCGTGATAAAGTGCGCGATCACTGTCATCTGACCGGTCAGTATCGCGGGGCAGCTCATGATAATTGTAATTTAAAATTTCATGCACCAGATTTTATACCTGTCGTTTTACATAACTTTCGCCGCTATGATAGTCATATCATTGTAGAAGCTTTTGGCAATAATGAGGTTAAATCTAAACTAAAACTAAATAATAAGATAAAATGTATACCAAATAATTTTGAAAAGTATATGTCAGTTACTCTCGGAAAATTACGTTTCATTGACAGCTTACAATTTGTGGCAGCATCATTGGATGAGCTTGTAAAAGGTTGTAGCACTTTTAATAATCTGCGAAGTTGCTTTGGTGAAAACTATATAGATCTGACAAAAAAGGTATCTTTCCGTATGAGTATCTCGACGATTGGAGCAGATTTGATGAAACTTCTCTGCCTAGCAAAGACAAATTTTATTCTCAGCTAAAAGGCGAAGATATTTCAGACGACGAGTACAAATATGCACAAGATATTTGGAATAAATTCGGATGCAAGACATTTGGTGATTATCATGATTCATATTTGAAAACAGATGTATTACTACTAGCAGATGTTTTTAAAGTTTTCGTCGAGTTAGTCATAAAAATTATGGTTTAGATCCTTGTTGGTATTATTCTGCTCCAGGATTGTCTTGGGGCGCTCTACTAAAAACAAGTAAGATAGAATTGGATCTCTTGACAGATGTTGATAGTTTAATTTTATTGAAAAAGGTATCAGAGGCGGAATTAGCGTTATAACAAAAAGATATGCAGTAGCTAATAATAAATATCTAAAAAATTATGATAAAAATCTCCCCTCGAGTTATATTATTTATCTAGATTGTGTGAATTTGTATGGTTGGGCCATGTCAGAGCCAATGCCCTGCGGTGGGTTTCATTGGATAACTCCAGATCAATTTCTTAAAGAAACTGAAAAAGATTTACCAGAAAATGTCAGTTATTTTGTTGAAGTTGATCTAGATTATCCTAGTTCGTTGCATGATCTACACAACGACTACTCATTCTGTGCAGAGTCTATGATGATAGATTACAGTTTACTATCACGTGAGCAACGAGCCATGACAACAGGAAAAAATTCGATCGTTAATACGTTAGTTCCAAATTTGCTAAATAAAAGAAATTACGTGATACATTACAAAAATTTAAAACAAGCAGTAGATGCTGGACTAATTCTGAGAAAAGTCCATCGTGTGCTAAAGTTTAATCAGTCTAGGTGTCAAATTATATTGACTTAAATACCAAACGTCGTGCTGTGGCTAAGACCAACTTTGAGATAAACTTTTTTAAGTTAAAGAATAACTCAGTTTTTGGAAAGACAATGGAGAACATTAGAAAACGAGGAAATATTGAAATTGTTAATGATGTAAATCGCAGAAATAAATTAGTTAACGATGACGGTTTTGACAGTATGAAAATATTTAATGAAAATCTTGTTGCAATAAAACGACGAAAGACAAATTTAAAGTTAAATAAACCTATTTATGTTGGTGCAGCTGTACTTGATATATCAAAGTGGCTGATGTATGATGATTTTCACTATAATTTTACCAAAAAGCAGTGGCCAGATTCGGAATTGTTATTTACTGATACAGATTCGCTAGTTTATAATGTAAAATGTGAAGATGTCTATGAGGATATTTATAACAATAAAAATTTATTTGATTTATCAGATTATCCGACAAGTAGTGGATTCAATGATGATGGGAATAAAAAAGTGATTGGTAAATTTAAGGACGAATTTATGTTTGTGCCGGTGAAAGAGTTTGTTGGACTTCGAAGTAAAATGTATGCCGTAATTCTCGACGATAATAAACTGACAAAGAAAGCGAAAGAAATTCTACGTGGTTATGTAAAGAAATGTATGAAATTTGATGATTTTAAAACCGCACTAAACAATAATGTCAGTTTTATTAAGACAAATGTACTCAGAACTAATCTTCACAAACTTGAAACTGATACGATTATTAAACGTGAACTTAGCAATTTTGATGATAAAAGATATTGTAAAGACGGAATTAATACTCTAGCACTTGGTCATTATGTTTCTCTGAAAGATATTCTTTGTTAAAACCAATTATTCTCTAACTGTTTAAAGGAAACGGCTAATTAATGTTTGTTATTTCATTTTCCTGTCTCAAAAATATAACATTAGCCGAAGAAAATATAACTGTCTGTGTTCCTTTAGAAGGGAGATGATACCGTTCCATCTTGTTTAAAAATCGTATCTGGATTGTCGAACATAGATTAGTACGAATGTACTGTATATTTTCAGACTGTCTGTAATAAAGCACTGCTGTATAATCTGTTAAGTCATTTCCAGGTTTTGTCTGTTAAGTGATTTCCAGGCGTATTAGTCTGTCTGTCTGTTTCTAAAGCCGTACTGAAACAGAATTCCCTGAATCTTTACAGGCTTAGTAAAAACCCACCTATTGATTTTTCAGACCTGCCTATAATGTACACAGCCGTTGTATTACACGTGAAGGATGACATTGACCATGAAAACCAGTAAATTAAAGCTTTCGTTTTTTCTGTATAAATACACAGCCGCTGTCGTTTTTCTGTACAATATATTTTAGATTAACGTTTTTCAGAATCAGAAAATTTATTTAGAATCAGGTAACTGGCAAGTATATAGCAATTTCTCGAATATATACATGTAACCGAATTTCATAGCTCAGTGCAAGAATGTTGGATTCTCGTACTGAAGGTCTGTGGTTCGATTCCCATCACTGGCATACGCCGGTGGGTATGGTTCTGGATTACCAAAAATTTTTAAAAGATGAGGGGCTCTAGCCCGAGGTTTCATATAATCTCTCATCACGTTGAACAACGTGGTGAGTGCGTTTTGCACTTACCCCGGGGTTTAATTTGGTGGGGGGTTATATGAAATCTCAATGCCTAGACAGTCCTCTGAATCTCTAAAGTTTCGTTTCGTTTAGTGATTCGCTGGGGGATGTGTCTATGCAAGGAGCCTCCTAAAATAACCAGTAGCATGTGTGAGCTCTCTACCTCATTTGAAGGGTACCCCATAAAGAAACATTCAGAAAGAATTTTGCCAAAAAGAAAACTTTGTGGAGTGCCAATAACGGTCATAAGAAAGACATCATCATGCAAAGGACCCCTCAAAGGAACCACAGGCAATGAAGGGGCCTTAATGAATGGTAACCGCTTATGATGCTACTGCTTATTTTTGATATTTTTAGTCTTATTTTGAGCTAAAAATGGTTTTAGTTTACTGAGAAAAAAAAATTATGTGACATATTAGTCACTCCAATAAAATATTTTTACTCTTATTTTGAGCTGAAAATGACTCCTTAATAAAATTACAAATCAGAACGTTTTATAGGAGAATTCTCGGTTTGGTTTAGGATCTGCCTATTCCTCTACTACTCAAGACAAGCACGTGCCGATGAGCTTGCTTTGAAAAATGATAATTAGCATTTCCGCAAAGATAGCTTCATTGAACGTGGTGAAAGTTATGATATTGACATCATTTAATCGCTGCTCATTATCAAAAGTTGCCAAATGATTTATTTTCGTAATTTGCTGAGCGAGTGTGTGAGTGAACTGCAAAAGAAAAAATGTTCTGTTATAATTTATTTTGTAATTCATCGGAGAAATCGGTTACATTTCGGTATGGTAACGTTTTGACTTACGAGTACGTTTGGACTTTGGTACGTTTTGACTTCAGTACTTTTAGACTTGGGTACGTTTCGGTCTTTTTTTGTCTCTGGTACGTTTTGACTGTAAATCAAATGAAAAGACATCTGAGGATTCACACTGGACAAAAGTCAAATATTTGTGCTCATTACTTTAATGACATGGTTTATATAAAGATACACATGATGATGTGTTCTGGAGAAAAAACAGTTGTAAAGTTTCTGGCAAGCCGTTTAGTGCGCGTTCTTGTTTAAAGAGACAAATGGCGATACATGCGGGAGAAACGCCATTCATTTATGAAGTTTGCAATAAAACGTTTAGTCGTGGTGTCAGTTTGAAGAGGCATATAATGATAAACACTGGAGAAATGCCATTCAAGTGTTTAGTCGTAGAGACACCTTAAAGTGACATATAACGATACATACTGGAGAAATGCCATTCAAGTGTGGAGTTTGTCATAAACTTTTTCACCGCCTCCTTAGATTAAATACTCACATGAGAGTGCACACTTGACAAAACATTAAAAATATGTCACAAAGTGTTTAGTCAGTGTACAACACTGAATAATACACAATGGGTCATATTTGAGAAAACCGTTCGAATGTGAAATTTGCAATAACGTGTTTGCTGAACGTACTAATTTTAAAAAGCAGAATACATACAAGAGAAAAACCCCATACAAATGTGAAATTTTGGACATGACTTAAACAGCAGGGGCATATAAAGAGACATGATGATAAATGACGGAAATAAAAAAAAATTACAATGTAACGTTTGTGGTAGTCTATTTATAAACAATGATAGTGTAATGACGCACATGATAATGAATTCTGGAGAAATTCAAGTGTCAAGTTAGTGTCAAAATGTTCATTCGAAGATGCACATGAAAATATATAGGTGGAAAAGCCACTCATATGTGAAGCAAGAGTCGAATATTTATCCATTGTGGTGAAATGAAGAATAAGTTTTGAGATTGTTTGGGTTCGAGTCTCGGGCTCTGCCAATGTGGGTATGTGAGAAATCCGCCAATAGCTTCACGTGGGTCAGTGGTTTTGACAGTGGTTTTCCCAAGTTCTTTCCCCGCCAATTATGCTGGCCACCATGTATTAGCCTAGCTGAGAAATGGCGTTAAACAAAATCAATAAATTGCCACCTGGAGTGCAAATATAGAAAGTTGTACCTTACATGGCATTCAGACAGATATCGTAAATGAACTCAGTAATGAATAGAATTAGAATGATGTTTAAATTACATTTTAGATAACTGATAAAAATGCGGAAACTCTGAAATGGATTTTTATTAATTTTGAAACGGATCTGCATTGATTTAAAATGGATTTTAGTCATACAATGATATGTGATTTAAGTGACAGTAAGAAAGAAATGCTATTTTAAAGACTATAATCTGCATGTATAACTCTAATGTACCACTTTTGAAATAAAAGATTTCTTTTATACTTTTTAAAAATATCTTTACATGTTCAATTCATACAATACAAACCTTGGAACTGCGGACTCATTCCAACAGTGCATCAACATGAGCAATCATGCGCTCTTGAGTAGTTTCATTAACACAAACAAGAAAACGTGAAGTTGATTATCATATTGTTATAATTTAGAAGGGTAAAGGTTAAGGACAGGATATTTATTAAGGTGTTTTTAGTAATGCAGTGATCAAAGTTAGTCAGGGATGGCTCATGAGTAATTGATTCAGAATTGTTTAACCTTTAATGGAGGTGAGAAAATAAAAGAAACAGAGCATACATTGATTTCAGCCAAAATACTTGGATATGTATTTTGATTTTTGCATACATGTGACAGAACCAGGCATCCAAATAAGTAGATTTACAAATTTTGATTAGTAGATTGGCTTTTAAACCAGATTTTTTATTGACATAAATGTTACTTATTTTAACGAAACTAAAAACAAAATAATCGTTTTTCTTCTCATGATGTATGTTGTTATTATTATTAGCAGCACGTCTTTTTAACATGAATCAGGTTCAACTTCTGATGGAAAATATTGCAATAAATACTTTGTTATTATGAGCCAGTATGTTGTCAATTATGCAAAAACGTTGTATGTTGTATGTCACATAGTTTACTGTAAAACAAATTTTTGTCACAAAATTTGCAAACAGTCTCTGCAAGTGCCACTTTATCCACTTTTGACCAAGTCTCAAATATTGCTTTCAGTGAGGGTGTGTTTGTTAAGGGTTTGTTGAGGAAGAATCGTGCTGATGGTGTCTGTATATGCCTGGTCATGTCATCTCTTCCTCCATAAACCATCTTAAAACCCATTTTGCATGAAACACAGTGCAAACTCCGGATCTTTACTACTCGATTGTACACACTTCAACTCTGATTTTCAAAGATTTTTATAATGTTTCTTAGTCGGTGGCTTCTTAGCGTTGGGAGACAGCGGACGTTTTGCATCTTGGCATGAATTGAACACAATACGTACAAGCTGCCCTTAAATATTCACATAAATCATCATGATTAATTAATGCCATAAAAAGTTAAGAAGATAACAAAAATAATCAAAATACTCAAGTGTTTCTGCCAAGATCATTTTTGGTTGGTCTCTCCGAATTATCTACCTTCCACCAAAGGTCGGCCGAATTTTAAACAGAGACTCAAAATTCATAATGGATTACATTGGGTCCCTTATTCCTCGTAACACATCTCCCTTTTGGACTTAAACTCTTCAAATTATAAAAATGGGGTAGTCAGTTTGAAGTTTGTTGTGTACATGTTTTAGCTATTCTTTAAGAATTATAATCCAGTTAATTCGCCACGCATCAACGTGCCGGTCGTAGCAGGTGGGATATTTCAGGTTTCCAGTAGACTGGTTCTGGCTGGCTTCTCGAATGGGTTGAGAGAATACGTAAAAATATAATTTTTTTTTTTTTTTTTTTTAATTTTTTTTATTATAAAAAACAACCTTTTATTGAAATTTTCGTAAGCTGTAGATTTTAATAATAAAATGATATGTGCGGTAGAAGGCCTTTAAAACTGTATTTTGTGTACCATCGGAAGAATTGTGTATGTTTTCATTTATTGTCTAGTTGGTATAACCGTGTTTCTCAGACTGTTTAAGATTAATATCCAAGGGCAGTTCTTACCATTTTTTTTGGGGGGGGGGGGGTAAACTGTTCCAAAAGATGTGATTGATTGACTTACTGTTGTAATTTAGAGAGCTTAAGGGCAAAGGCAGGATATTTATGGAGGTGTTTGTAGTAAACGGGATTGAATGGGGGTCCATGATAGATTAAGGGGTTCATTATAAATCAGTCAAGATCGGACAAAGGCAGTCCTGACCAATTTCTTTCTTCATAATGCGAAAATTAACTTGCTATGCCTACATTTTCATTTGTCCCAGACTTTGAATGTCTTTCCTATAGGTTTAATAAGATGTATCCATTTTATTACATATGCAACTTATTTCTGGGATATTGCATTGATTGTTATATAAGGAAACATGTTCTTGATGGAAACTCTTCATTACAAATGAAGTTTGTTTTGAATTTCGGCTTGTCAAGGTATCTTATGTACGCTATTTCTTGCTCTGATATTGTATCATTAGTAGTTCCATCAGCACAAATGGAAAGGAAATTACTGGAATTTAGACCTTCCTAAGCATGTTCTTTCAATACTCAGCTGACAGAAACAACACTCAGTCGATAGAACAAAATCTCTTGCCTTGAATCTATATAATTAACACCAAGTTTACGACTTGGAGTGTACTCATCATTTCCCACTCTGAGTGCACACAGCATTTCCCACTTTGAGTGCAGACAGCATTTCCCATTCAGAAAATAGTTTTCCATATTGGGCCTCTTGTAGGCTGTATTAAATAGAGCTCTCATTTTATTTGGTTTTCATTTCATTCTCATTTAGTATTTAAGTATTGAAAACGCCTTTCCTAGCGAGCTGTTTGCAGCTCTAATTTGAGATATTTTCTGCTGGCTTATGTCATGCATGCACCATGATGCCAAGTCTCTATGATTTCCAAAACTGTGATGAGACTTGCCCAATTAAATCCCGAATTTGTCAGTTCCATTGACCACTATAAAAGTTCGAGATATTGTTTGCAGTAACTATTAAACATCTTCCCTCCAGAGTCAAGGAATTTCAGCCATAGGTAATTGTCAACACAATGTGACTGAACATTTCGTTATCTTTAGTTACTTATAATTTGACAGTTTGATACGACAAGGTCTGGCTTATATATCTTTGGAGGAATAGTTAACCCAGACTCAGTTACAGTCTTTTGTTTTATCCATCCATTTTCATGTGAATTTTCATTCTCGGAATCTTCTTTACGATCGTCCTTGTGAAAATAATTTTGTAGACTCATATTATATAAAAATGGAAATGTGATAATTATTTCCACTAAAGTAAACATGTCATTTGAATGAAAATACATACCACTCCTTTAGTATGATTATTTCACTTCAGTATAATAATCCGCTATCATATATTGAATGGAAAATAAAGAATTATTTCTGTGATTTAATCAGTTTATAAATGAATCAGAGACTTATCAGTAAAAGCCTTTCATTAATTTCCTTGCGTTGACTCGTTGGATGGAAACCAAAGGGTATATGATCATCTATGTTGAGTAAACACAATAAACAATCGAAAGCACTGCTAATTAAGCAGTTTTAATTGGAATTGTTTTGATTCGTTGATATTTTGGTTGCCTAGCCCAATATTAGTCAAGCTACAGTTGAACTCACTAACAGGCAACATTTAACACTTACTGTAGTATCTTGTGAAAGAATAAATTTTGTATGATTCAGCTATTTCTCTACTCCAAGAATGGAGAGATAACCATAGATTGTTATGTATATTTCATTCGTATTGTTTAAGTTTTTTCATCCTTTTATGTTATGCATAATTGTAATTTGTAATTGACTTTGTCTAAAATAAAGTTATTTGTGTACCAGACTAAGTGCGTTGATTTTTGCAAACATAAAATTTATCATAATCGGAGTCCTAGATAAAGCGATTAAAGTATGAAAATTATTACTTGCTCAGCTTTACTTGTCTGACTTAAAAAATGCATATTCTGGTATGTTTGATTAGATTAGCCCCGAGAACAAAAGGAGATAAAAAGGGGAGACCAACCAAAACACTACTTTTGGAAGAAACACCAGTACCGGTGGTTTAATTTTTTTCTTTTGTTAATTGCTCTATATAATTGTGGATTGCTTGATATCCCTGACATATTTAATGCTTTAATGAGTGTTAAATAAAGAAAGAACAGCAGTTTAAGAAATTTACGAGATATTGAACATTGTTTGGAAATGAGAGTTTCAGTCGGTGCAGAAACGTAGTGAATCAGTAACGGCAAGAGTGTTATCAAATTCTGCATACAAGATCAGGTTCACTGTGCGCTTGAAGGCAAATTAAATTTTAAGTTTCACACAGAATTGGCATGATTTAAGCAGATGATCATGGCCTTCAGTCCGGAATTTAACGTGCGGCATCATTCAATTCTACCATTAACAGCCTATGTATTCTGTAGAACTCCAGTTTAGAAGATTCTCTAAGTCTGCATACTCCCTTTCCAATGATACTGAGCAGAATTCCTGTGGAAGTGTGCAAAGTCAAAGTTTACACCAGTATATATTATAGTTTAACGGTACGTCATCACAATACAATCTCTACAACTCATATCCTCCTGTACATTTGTTACCAGACGTCCATGGCTGCTGTTGGTTCCTAATAGTTCTCTGGCTTTAAACAGAGTCAAGCAAACTCTTAGGTAATTTTTCTGGGAAAAGTTAGGTTAGAAGAGTCTTGTAGAAAATGTTTGAGTATCTTTGTTGACTTCTACATATTTAAGGATTGGGGCAATGTTAGGTTCGATGGGTCTTGTACACAACCTGTAATCGTCTCAGTTGGCTTATATCCTGGATACAGTGAAGTATTAGGAAAAAGTTAGGTTCGAAGGGCCTGGTACACATTTGGCCATTTATGTTGACTTCTATCCTGGACACATTGCAGTATTGGAACTAGAATGGATTTTCACCAATAGCTTCATTGAAGGCAACATTGCTGATAATACGAATGGAAAGATGTTTAGCTGTGGGTGAGACTTCCTGATATCTGCTCCTTTTACACTGAGGAATTCTGGGCAATGAATCAACTCATACAATGGATGCAAAACGCCCACATTGTCCCTTCTCTGAAACCATCCGACATAATGTTGCCAGCAAAGTATTCACAGCAATCAAGGATAGACTAGCACGATTAATACGACGAAAACCTCAGCCAGTAAAATTACCCAGCACTGAAGTGATGCCTGCAAGTGTTAGTGAAATAATAAATCAAGCTGTAAATCAAAAACTGGCAGAGTTAGCTGGTGAAAAAGAAAAAGATATAACCGCGAGTCTGATAGCAGGAAGTGGTTTTCGTGTTAGACGATAGTAAATATAATAAAGATGTTCAAACGTGTATCTGATCCAGCATTCGACATGACGCACCAGTACTCAAAGATGAGTCTGTGCGCGATTATCAGTATTATTCTTATGACACACGACAGCCAAATCAGCGTGGGCGACTTGAGCTGCAAGTTCAGGATACAAGCAGATGTTTCTTACCCGCTGAAACATTTATTGAGGTAGAAGGTGAAATTCTAAAAACAGAATGATACTGAATATGGAGCTGATGTTAGTGTTGGTTTTGTTAATAATGGCATTATGGCGTTGTTTGACAGCGCTACGTACATGATTGACGGAAAAAGTATTGAATCAATCCAGAAAGACGTCGACGTTGCCACTACGATACTTGGTCTGGCAAGATACAGCGACGATTATTCAAGATCAGCTGGTCCATCAATGATGTTTCAAAAGGATACTTTTGATTCTCCCGAATACAGACAATATGAAATAGGACGCCCAAGAAACTTTGCCAGAAACGCCGACGTGGATGTGCAAAGTATGATTATAATGTTGATCCCGATTTTAATTTAGGATTTAGGGCACGTCGATCAATGCTGAAAGATGATGGAAGTAGAAGATTTTCATGTGCAATTCCACTGACACATATCTTTGGATTTTGTAGAAATGTTAGAAAGGTTATTTTTGGAGCCAAGCATACAGTTTGTACTCGTACAAAAAGCTACAGATGATGATGCAATATGCGACCTGCTGGTGATGCTGGTAAAGTAATTCTGACAAAACTTTCTTTGTGGATGCCAGCAATGACTCCAACAATACCTGAGGAAGAACGTTTACTTTCTTTTATGAATCAAGGTGGTAAATCAACTTTGTCATGGTTAACGATGACCACAGATAGTATTCAAAGCAACATTAATGGTTTATTCACATGGCAAATAGCATCACAGCAAGGTGTCTCTGCGCCGCGACACATATTTATTGCTTTCCAAAATACTGAACGAATAAACTCACAAACGCGTAGTATAATGATATTTGACAAACTTGGGGTTAATGAGGTTTCTTTGAGGATAAATGGACATAAAAAACCAGCTGAGGATATTTTGTTAAATTTTGATCAAAATCAGGTAGCGCGTGTATATCATCGTTTAATGTCATTCATGAGGGGGTGATCAAAGTGTTGATTCTGGCTTACAAATATCACAGTTAGATTTTACAACGTTGTATCCGATTTATTACTTTTCGCTGGAACACTTGGATTTATTCAGACAATCTGTCGCTGATATACCCTTTCGAGCTCGTGTGACAAGAATAGCAATTGCTAATTACAGAGCAATCGCTGTCATACTCAGCGATTAAACAATGTTGCTTGAAGGTGTTGGTGGTCGAATGAGAGTCATTGCTGCCCCAGTAGAAAACATGTAATTAGATCTCCTGATTTTATCATGAATTTAAAATGAAGATGATAATTATAAATGTCAGATCATCATGTTAGTTCAGTCTGACTCCTGATCAGATTATAAAAACTACAATCAGTATCAAAAGAAAATTGTGGAGTAAAAGTGTCACTAAAGCGAGAACAAATCCAAGGTGGTTCAAATAAACTATCATTATCAGAACGTCACCCCAGACACTTCAATAAAGCCAAGCTATCAAAGACCGGCATACGACTTAATCTTTCTGCGGGTGCCGTTAGCGACATCGTTAAGACGGGTGGTATATTTCCACTTCTCGCAGTTATACCAGCTTTGATAGCGCTGCAGCCCCAGCCGTTACAATGGCAGCTTCGTTAGGCGCTGTTGGAACTGCTGCTGTGATGGCACTAAAGAAAGCAACAGGAAAAGGAATCCAAAAAAAAAAGAAAAAAAGGAAAGGGTCTAAGACTGCCAGGAACTCGGTATGGAAAGTGTTTAAGACTGCCAGGGACACTTCTTTGATTCTCCCTTTGTCCAATTTTGATCTACTTGATGCTGCTAAGCAACTAAACATCAAAAATTTCAGAGGTGTTTTTTAATGCGTGATCAATTACCGCACAAACCAAAAATAATGTTGAAGCCGGTATCATAAATCTTGATAAAAACTCTGGTCCATGTACTCATTGGGTTGCATACGCGATTGATCCACGAGGTATTGTTTATTTCGATTCTTTTGGGTTGGCACCACCAAAGGAATTTTTAAAATATGTTAGTAACGTGCAAAATATTCCAGTCTGGTATTCAACATTACCAACACAAAAAATAACTGATCCGCCGGTATGTGGCCGTGAAGTACTCGCTGTGCTCGACGCTGTATCATCATCAACAACACCACCTCATAAAGTCGTGCACGAGTATACATCGTCGTCGACGTTTTAAACAGGTATTAGTAAGTATAATGGTAGATATTTATGGAAGATCAGCTAAGACTAAATCCGAACAAGCAGGTGATTTATCTAAGTATGTAGCTCTTGATCAGCTCAGGAATGAAATTGATGATCTTTTAAATCTTGCAAGTGTGGATAGTAATGAAGTCGTTATTTTTCAGGATAAACAAAGATGATTAAAATTAATATTCCGTTGACAGACATCCTTGTACGAATTACAAACGCGCTCAAAGACAATATTGTTGTATTTGATGAAGACGGACCAATACAAGATTCTGGAAATTCAATCAATAATTATGCTAAGAAAATCGGCGATATATTTACTGGTAATATTGTCATGAAAGAAAACAAAATTACCGACGTAGGAGACCCACAGACGCAGCAACAAAAATATACGTAGATGATCAAGAATCCAAGTTCATATCAGTTAACGGTGGTATGATGCGTGCATTTCTCGACAGGAACAACAGCGGAATTAATAATCTCAGAACACCAGAATCAGATTTTGACGCTGCAACGAAGAAATACGTTGACGATAGCAACATTCCGATGACAGCTTCTTTGTCGACAATTAACGATGGATTGATTGTATTTTGAACTGAATTTTCTAATGACGTACAAACATTTCTAAATTTTCGTAGAAATATAAACAGAGCCATTAATGAATTTTTTGGAAATCCAGCTGTTGTTGATATTAAACTTTCTGATATTAATGCGAGACTCAACGATATTGTCAGTGGAATTCCTGATATCGTTCAAAAAACTAATCTGATTAAAATTCCTCACAAGCAGATTAACAATATCGTATACACAGTATCATCAGGATAATCAACATGGTCACAGCAAAATAACACTATCAAACATACCGCGACGGTTACTGGTGTGTATAGGCAGTCCATGTTCAGCTCTGCAAAATTTAGGATTTTTACCACGTATCCATGGCGTCATTCAACCGATGATTTTTCTGGAGTTGTATCTATTGTATTAAATGAAGATGCCGAAGAAATATTTATACTGGAACCATCTGATAAAAAATTAACCACAGCGTCTTACTGGTGGTGTCTGGAATTTGCCGCTGAAGCACCTCAATTGATTACTTAACAATAAATATAAATGTTAGCGAGCAAATACAGATATGAACAAGTGTGTTTGTTACAAACTCAATAAAAAAATTATATTGACAATAATACAGTAAAAATAAAAATAAATATCGTAGAAGTATCGTTGTTACTGATATAATTGTTTATTCTGCATCTGCCGTAGTCGCTGAAATTGGTGTATTACTGTCTGCGGTAACAATGACATCGCCAGCAGTTGTAACAATTTGTGTTTCAACCACAATAACAATTGCTGGTGTTCTTAATATAATTGCAAAAAAGATATCTACATATGCGGCTGATAAATTACATGAATATCAATTGTTATTATCAGCGGCAACACAAGTACATGCCACATTATCATTGTTGATATCATCAGGGCTCAGCGACGGAATAATATCAGATCAGGAATTCGCAGAAATGCTCCAGATTTATAGATCTGGGATTTACAAGTCAGGTGTTTCCAGTTCCCCTGATAAAATCATGGACAAGTCAAGGAACTTGACTGATGTCAGGGAGTTACCTTGATTTAAAATCAGGGATTTATAAATAAAATGTCAAACGAATTACTACAACAAATCGTCACTAATACAGCACCGCCAAAAACCACAATGATATCAGCGAGTTCAACTAATCCTGAATTCAGCGTGAATTTTCCAACTGCAATTCCAGCAAAAGAAACAGCATTGGCACAATTGCGAGTTTATTAGAGTTGGCCAAATATCGGATCAGCGTCGTTTGGTGGTATTTGCAAATAGAAATCGCGACGACGGAACACCAGATTGGCAAGTAGTCAATATTTCCACGGGTAGTTATCAAATCGAACAGATCAATGATGAATTTCAGCGCCGATTTAATCAATCACCGGCAAAGAATCCAAGATATCTATTACTGTTCATGAACCAACGTTATCTGCGGCGATGGAAGTATATTCTCCAGATTATTTCGTAGATATATATAAATCATCAATTAGAACTGTATTAGGATGGCCTGAGATTGCGCCGGTTTATGGAGGACCACCAGAACCAAAACGAGATGAATTTCTTTCAGCGAAGCAATCATTTACAAATATTCCAAAATATCGAAAAGAAGAACCTTGGACAAATTTTAATACAGATTTATACATTGTCGGTAGTGACGGTAAAAGTTATCCTGTAATAGCGGATTTATTAGTACATACTGAGATAGGTGAAAATGCAATTGTTTGGAAAAGTATTAACATAAATATTATTTATTTATTTGATTATGTAACTGAGTCTGAATATATCTTAACACGCGCTAATATAACAAATCTGTTTACGAGTATAATACAGTATTACAACGAAGACGTATAACAACAAATCATTGAAAATATTAATCATCTGGCTCATATTATCTCAGACATGAAATACGTTAATAAAGTTATAATTGAAAATGTAAAATCCAGAGATGAATTAAAAGTTATTTTTAAATCGTTATGCAAAATCAACTGATGAAATAATTGATGATGCTTTCCTTTTACCAGAACTTAAATTTGATAAAGATGAATCAATTGGTGATATCGTTAATAAATATTTTCCAAAGGTTCTTGAATCATGGAGAAAAGTATCACCACCGCCAGGTATACTTAGACACAACAATGATTCCTACGGTGGAGGTCGTCATGTCTCACCTGGTATTGTTAATATCACATCAACGATCGTGGTCAATCTTGTTTGTGACGTCATTGATGGCAGTTATCAAGCAGATCTTGAAAAATCTAACCAAGCTCAAGAAAGATACATCCTATACTCATTTACCCCTAAAGACCAACCAGGATATTTAATTGTATCAGAACCAATTAATCCTGTTTATCTACGATGTCATAATCCGCTGTTATCAAGGATACATTTCAACTTACTGACCAGACGGGACACCTTCTGGATTTGCAGAATGAGGTTTTGAGTATTAATCTGTATGTGCGTTCGTAGAACAATACAACAGTTGACGAGAACATATTATTACAGCTGTATGCGATAGAGATCAGGTTCACGTTCTTACATTAAATCTGATTCCGAATAAATATTATTATCAGAATAAAATAAATATAAATATCAGAATAAAAATAAATCAGAATAAATATTATAATCTAATTTTGAATAATTATTATTATCAGAATAATAATAAACCTGATTCTGAATAAATATTATAATCTGAATAAAAATTATAATCAGAATAAAAATAGATCAGAATAAATATTATAATCTGATTCTGAATAATTATTATTATCAAAATAAATATTATAATCTGATTCTGAATAAATATTATAATCTGAATAAATAGTATAATCTGAATAAAAATTATAATTTGAATAAATATTAATATTATAATCTGAATAAATAATATAATCTGATTCTGAATAAATATTATGATCTCAATAAATATTAATATTATAATTTGAATAAATATTATTATCTGTATTATAATCTGAATAAATATTAATATTATAATCTGAATAAATATTATTATCTGTATTATTATCTGAATAAATATTAAAATCAGACTAAATATTAATATTATTATCTGATAAATATTATAATCTGAATAAATATTATAATCAGAATAAATATTAATATTATTATCTGAATAAATATTAATAACTGAATAAATATTATTATCTGATTCTGCATAAATATTATAAACTGAATAAATATTATTATCTGAATAAACATTATAAGCTGAATAAATATTATTATCTGTATAATTATCTGCTAAATATTATTATCTGAATAAATATTATAATCTGAATAAATATTATTATCTGAATAAATATTGATATTATTATCTGAATAAATATTAATATCTGAATAAATATTATTATCTGAATAAATATTATAATCTGAATAAATATTATCATCTGAATAAATATTATTATCTGAATAAATATTAATATCTGAATAAATATTATTATCTGATACTGCATAAATATTATAATCTGAATAATTATTATTATTAATATCTGAATAAATATTATAATTTGAATAAATATTATGATCAGAATAAATATTATTATTAATATCTGAATAAATATTATAATCTGAATAAATATTATAATCAGAATAAATATTAATATTATTATCTGAATAAATATTATTATCTGTATGATTATCTGAATAAATATTATTATTAATATCTGAATAAAATATTATAATCAGAATAATTATTTTTATTAATATCTGAATAAATACTATCATCTGAATAAATGTTAATATTATTATCTGAATAAATAACATAATTTGATTCTGCATAAATATTATAATCTGATTCTGCATAAATATTATTATATGAATAAATGATTCTGAATAAACATCATAATCAGAAGAAAATAAATATTATTATCTGAATAAATATTAATATTATAATCTGAATAAATATTATAATCTGATTCTGTATAAATATTATCTCAATAATTGTTATAATCAGAATAAATATTAATATCTGAATAAATGATTCTGCATAAATATTATTATATGAATAATTATTATAATCAGAATAAATATTAATATCTGAATAAATATCATAATCAGAATAAATATTAATATCTGAATAAACGATTCTGAATAAACATCATAATCAGAGTAATTATTATCTGAATAAATAATTCTGACTGAATATCATGATCAAAATAAAACAAATATTATTATATGAATAAATGATTCTGACTAAATATCACAATCAACATAAAAATGAATATTATTGTATGAATAAATGATTCTGAAAAAATATCATAATCAGAATAAAAATAAATATCTGAATAAATGATTGTGACCAAAAATCATAATCAGAATAAATATTAATATCTGAATAAATGATTTTGACTAAATATCATAATCAAAATTAAAATAAATATTATTATATGAATAAATGATTCTGACAAAATATCATAAAATCAGAATAAACATAAATATTATCTGAATAAATGATTCTGACTAAATATCATAATCAGAATAAAAGTAAATATTATTATATGAATAAATGATTCTTAATAAATATCATAATCAAAATAAAAATAAATATTGTTTTCTGAAATAAATGATTCTGAATAAATTACGAATGAATCATAATCAGAATAAAAATAAATATTATATATGAATAAATGATTCTGAATAAATATCGTAATCAGAATAAATATTATTCTTTGAATAATCATGAATGAATCAGAATCAGAATAAAAATAAATAAATTTTTAAAAAGTAGCAAAAGAGGAGTACCTCATGAGCAGGTTGTTAACGCCGGATATATATCTTTTGGGGTAATTGTTATATTTTTTTTCTCATTACAATTGTTGGATCGCTAAGCGCGATAGGGTTAATAAAAACACCCCCTAAGTGACGAGGACGGGGTTATCTCCCTTGTAATAATTTTCCTGTATTCTGCAGTCTGGCAAATTTATCCTGTAATCGTGTTCGAGCTAACTCATCTCGAGAAGGGGATTTAATAGACTGTATTTTTTGGTGAAAATCCATGATAAAATTTATCGACGATTTTTATATGCTTTGAACCATCCTTTGCTGTTTGTGTTGTAAATTTACAGTACGGTGCTGGAACATCGCTTATCTGAAATTTCTTTGAGTTAAGATCATCACTGGTCAGTATCAAATTCTTCATTGTGATATTTTTATATATAAATATTTACTTAATTATTTTCCCGCCCCCTTGTAAGATTGATTAGCTGAATTGTCCTAGTATACATATATCATTGTACTGGTAAAAAAATATTATTATAAATCGGGATAACTCTTTCAGAGAGATCTTTGCTTGACGGAGTTATCTCCCTTCATGTGTGTATACTGAAACGTGATTGTTTGTTCAAATTTCTTGGAAAACGCTGATTTTCTTATATTATTTGCGACAAAATATATTGAAACACTGTTAACATAAAAATATTTTCCAGCTGTATATGTCGATGGAAACATTATTTCTTCGCCTGTCTCTACATTTACGGATTTAATCACTTTGGGAAATTTACTATGTTTCCAGTATTTCCAAATTGTGAATTCTGACTCTGTGTAACAGCCCGCAAGTTACATAAAGAGTTATTTTTGGGGGGATTCCAATCGATATGATCGATTACAAGTCCGTCTTCGATTACTCCATAATAACATTCGTACACAAATCGATGTGATAAATATTTTTCTTTTCCAGCGGTGAACATGAGATAATCAGCATTAGTAACAAAACCGACTGGGTTTTTGACTGACAGTTTCTAATTACACCATCACGAGATGCTTCATAATTTTTAATGCTAGGATGCTTCATAAATTCATTTTGTTCCATTTGTATAATAATATTATTTGTTTAAATCATTATTTTGAAAATCTGGCGAGATAATCTTTTGCAGTTTTTAGGGGGGATTCGACTCCATCGGCGCTATTTTTTTAATCGTAATATCGTTTCAGCTATCTGCATTTTTTACCACCGCATTGCACACACAACCAGGTTTCTCCTCTAACCCCAATACCGCACCGTAAACACGGTTTGGGTCCTAGATTTCCGTGTCGAACGCTTTGCATATGATATTCACAGAATTCATTTACGCATGCTTTGTTAAAAGAAGCTCTATAACCTATCATCAGCTATTTGTATTTATTGTTTGCTTGAATCATTATATAATATTTTATACTTCAATTTAAATATATATCTGCCTTAATTATAATATGGAGGAGTTTGAGAGATTATCCGTAATTAAGCCCTCTAAAACCAGATTTGATCTTAACAAAATACCGGAATCTAAGTTCAGTTTTTCGATGCAAGATCTCGCTTTAACGAATAGGGATATAACTGATCATATCCGTGAAGCCAAGAAGGAATTTCGCTATGATGGCGCGGATCATGTGTGGTCAACATTCAGAATTATTGATATTATCGATACCAGAACGAATGACGAGCGAGGAAGGAAGATTATTATCTACCTTGATATTAATCAAGGCAATCAAAGATATTTTATCTTAATAAAATTTATTATGCAGACAGACGACGCCATTTGGATTATCCGTGACAAAAGTGACACAGGACACACTGGAAATGATATTGTCACATTAAATAAAAAATTCAAACCAGGAGTCTTGACTGATATTATGAACGAGAGTATCATGTGATTGCAGTTGTTTATGAGTTATATCAGCTAAATAATAAACCCAATTTCGATGATCTTAAACCGATGAAACTGTCCTTGACAGAGTCAAGGATAAATTGCACAGCCGAGCGAATTACAGAACACTTCACAAACGCGATGCGTGGAAAAGTTTTGACTGATCTAAGACGAAAAAATAAATGCAAGGGCAGAAAAAGTTAAAGATACCGGAGCGTCTATCAGAAACGTTGCTGAGTTAGGATAAAGACTGAAATTCCCAATAACAGTGAAAACACTAACCAGAGAGATTTTGTACGAATCTAAATATAAATCAAGAGGAGCTCCGATAACGATCATTGATCATAACGCACATGCATGGACATTGGCCGTAACAATATTTCAACGAGATCGAACTGTTAAATTTTATAATTATTATATCTTTGATTTTATCAGCAATATTAGTAAGAGTGACCCAGTATCCGTGTGGTTATTTCAGAGTTCAAAATCCGTGTATGATCAGTTTCTGAAACCCAATGGAGAATTTTATCGTACAGAATCTCTACATGATGAGATGGAAAAAAAAAATTGCATTAAAATATACTACTGACAATATCTTGACAGAGTCAGATGTCGAACAATTAATGAATAATTGTTTTACAGTTCCATCAGTTGTTGCACATGCTGCTCAAAAGAAGAATTCATGGTCACCGACAAGAATGGAATTTCTTGTTGATGTCAAACGTAGCTGCATCGAATAAGGACACGGCGGATTGTGGAATACTGAATACGATTATAATGACGTTATATCAGTTGATATGGTAGTATGTTATCCTGGAAGTTTTCTTGGATACGGAGAGTGTTCTGAGTATTTTAAAAGATTTGGACATCCAACACACGAAATGACAAGGGTTGCGATATATGGTCCCTTACCAGATTTTGATTTAACTGGATTTGCCTGTGTAGAGTCGTTTGAGTTTGTAGATAATCTTCATCCGACTGTTTATGTTTGGTCTGGAAGACATTTTTCAGAAAAACATTGGGCTCCAATAGTACTATTACGATACATGCTTGATGTAGCGATATTGATATAATTAGTTGTAAGTGAAGCAATTATATCATATCGTCCGCAGAAACAAGTTCGGTTACCACAACCAAAGAATATTCCCTAACAGAGTCAGGTGATGAAAATCCTGTTGCGATTGATTACGAAAATAAGGTTGCAAAAGATCTCGGCAGAAAAATAATTGGTAAATTTGCTCTAGGTGGTTCGTATGATCATAAACGACATTGCACACGATTAATTATGGATAACGTTAAACTCGATTTTATAATTGCCGATACAACAAACAAAGGCACATTTATAAGTCGAAGTAATGCTTATTTGTTTGACAGAACTAAATTAGGTACAATTGTGAGCTATACTGATGGTGAGTCACCGCAGTTTACCCATTTAAGACCTTTGATGCTCGCGTACGTTTGAATAAATTTATTATCAATAATAAACAGGTTTCCTCTGATCGCAGTTAGAGTCGCTACGGATTCATTTTATATAAATAAAAAATACACGGATTTGTTAACCACCACCCCCACCCCCTTACTCGGCGTTAATGAATGATGGGGTGAATGGAGAATAAAACAAGAATATATACTTGGTTATTCTGAATCCGCCGACGTTGAAATCAAGGAAATATATTACAAGAATAATAATCAAATATCAAAATCATTGGCACCGTCTGTGTATGATCATGTGGCCAGACATAAAACCGTTTATCTCAATAAGTGTGGTGGTTCTGGTAAAACAACTCCTGCGATTGAATTATTCCTGAATAACTGTTCAGATTTGATTGTTTTGACACCTACACACAGACTCGCCAGAGAAATGAATGAACGTGGAGTAAAATCTCAAACTTATCACAGCTTTTTCATGTGGTGCGAAGACGCATGGACTCCTGAAAGAATGGGTGAATAATACGTTCCTGGAATTATTATCTGGGATGATATTTGTACGGTATCGCTGGAAGTATTAAAAATATTTCTTGATTGGTTATTGACAAAAAATACTGCTGTGATAATGTGTGGTGATCATAGTCAACCACCACCATTTGTTGGACAGTCTCCACATGAATGGTTAAAAACATTTGTAGATTATTACGAAGAAATAACTGATGACCATTGAGCTATTGATGAACCATTAAAATAATTTAAAAAGTTAATCAGACTACGGCCAGATAGAATACAGTGTGAAGTAATGCGTGAAGTAATTCCGAAAACTCTTATGAATGATTTTTGGAACATGTGGAGGCCAGTTGATTTGATAGTTGCAAGTAGAAAGATAGTTCGTGATACACTGTAAGAGAAATTATTTCTGTTACATAAAGAAAAGTTTTCAAATCTAACTGCACCATTGTGTTATCGCCCAGCGGATACGCGACGACAGAATAATAAAGTTGAAATTCCAGGAATTAATGAGAAATAAAATCTTGTACTAAATGATGTTGTTTTAGTTCCTGTTGATATTGTTGAGAGCTCGTTAACGCCTGACGGTGTCAGGATAAAACTCCATGGACACTAGGGCACGCTATAACGATTCATTCGTCATCAGGATTAACTATTTCTGATACAAATATTTGGATTATTTATGATCGGATCGAATGGTCAAATTTAGTTTATCTCGCAGTGCCTCGAGTCAGAAGAATATCTCAGCTGCGATGGGTTGTCATATACAATGATGATGTAGTCATTGACGATATCAGCGACGAAGTTGTCAAGAAAATATCTGGTTATAAGCAATGTGACAAAAAAAAAAAATAATCGCGACTTTGATCTCAATGCTGAATTTATTATGACACTGAAACAACAACAGAATATTCATTGTGTAAGTTGTAACTGCAATATGTTCTGGCAGTATTCAAATAATCATCCAAAACAGTTTACCGTGGACAGAATTAATAGTAGTCTTGGTCACACGCGCGAAAACGTGATGTTGACCTGTCCTGAGTGCAATCGACGTAGGGGCGCCAGTTTACAGAAGTGAATGCGGTGGTAATTGTGTGTTTTCAGGAATTACTTGTAATTGTTCACGTACAAATTCACGTTGAGGAGCAGTTGAATCCAGTCTGTAGATTGCATGTCTACCCGTGGATCTAACCACGCTGGAAATTTTATGTGTGGTCACACTCCAGATAGGATCAGTTGCTCTTTTTCTACCCCCCTCAAGTTCACCGGGTTGTTATAAATATCTGACAGTCACATTACCTAATACTGGTTGTTTCAAAAAGTCATGTCGTTGTATTGATATTTGTTTGTTGGTTTTTTTTGTTTGTATTGGTATATTTTTTGTGATCGCATTAGCAGTCTTCATAGCAGTTACACGAGTAATTTCATTATTTAACGCAGCTATCACACTTGGTAATCTTTCAACCCATTCACGAGATCTCGTGTCTGCCTGAACTATTTCCTTCACATAGTGGTATCCAAATAATCTCTCAGCAAGTGTTCGCTTAAATCGTTCAACGATTGCCTGATCGCGATGAATTGCAGTGTGTCCTGTTCTGATTTTGACATTATGAGTTTTCATCAGAGATGGTACTGCACCCCAAGAAATTCCTTGCCAGGATCAACCTGTAATAGTTGTGGCCATCGTAGACCACCACGTTGATAAATTCGTTCAAACGCAGATGCAACTTCAGTTGCTGTTTTTGCTGATAGTGGTTCTGCTTCTTTATATCTACTTTCAACATCAACGACAGTTAACGCGTATTAGTATGTGCGTGATTGACGTCTACCAATTTTAATAGTATCATGAGGGAAAAACAAAATATCTGCTTGAAGAACTGCATTGGGAACACTGACATCAAACTACGCGTACTGAATTTTACTAGGCGGTGGTAGATAGATTCGCTATATTGCCTGTCGTCCTAACCAATTTGCAGCAACAGAACGTGAAACATTTACTGTATCAGCAAGTTTACTAATCGCTGCTCTGCCTCTCCAATATCCACTTGGGCTATAATAAACCGATTCCATTATGATAATAATCAGTTGATTCATTACCAGCCCCTAGCACCAGTTTACCTTTCATTGCAGATTTTACTAGGAAACTAGCGAGTTTTTCTCTGAGAGATTTATTCTTTATAGAATTTAACGCATGAATGAACTTCACATCTGCAATATGTCGTTTTTGTAAATCTTTACTTTTATACGCAACATCATGAACGTGACACGCTTCATCAATTACGTTTATTGGATACTCTCCAGGTCTTGGTTGGTCTCGTTCGTCAAGTCGAATATCAAGTCGGGTTCCAGGACCATAATAATTATATCCAGGAAGATGTTTCTCACCAGGGTATTTAGCCCATGGAGTCCCTGGTAGTTTTCCCAGTGAAGCAGCGATATCACCGCCTGTCTTCAGGCGAGACGAAAAAAGATTGTATTTGCTTGTACCACATTTCACACACTTGCCTGTAAGTATACGCCTTTTATTTTTGTTATTATTGTTGTTAATCCAGTGGTGGGAGAGGGTACTCTACATCGAATGCAATATAAATTCATATTATTTATCACATGGATATAATTGACTTCTCAGCAACACAAAAGCAAGAACCAGTCAAGCATCATCCAGCGCTACCGAATTCTATTAGGATGATAATAATTGGCCCATCTGGATCTGGTAAGACGCAATTGTTGTTTAATCTGATAATGAGATGGCTTAAGTTATATTTAGTAGCGCCATCCGTAGATGATCAGAGATGTTATGAAGTACTTAAAGATTTTAATGAAAATGCAAGGTTGCTGGATGAAGACGGCAACATCGATGGTGTTATTAACTTTATAACAGATATTGATGAAGCCCCATCTGTAGATGATCTCGATGGATTTATTAATAATCTCGTAGTATATGATGATGTGATGCTGGACAAACAATCAAATCCGGCTCTGATATTTTCCCCAGGCAGACACAAAAATACAGATGTAATTTATGTTACTTAGCATTATACACAAATACCTAAAGTTATCAGAGACAACTGCAATATTTTAGTTACGTTACCAAACAGTCATCAAACTTAGTGTTCAGGAGATATGGATATAATTAAGTTTAAAAATTTCTTTTCAACAGCACAGTCTAAACCGCACGGTTTGATCACAATAAATTTACACGATTCTAGGTCGAGGTATCGTATAGGTCTTGATAAAATATTTGGATAAAAACCAGAGCAGCAGAGAGTGTGCAGCCAAGCGTAGGTTGTCCGCGAGTAAACAAACACACAACGAAATTCAACGATGGAGTAACCCAGTTGGTGGGGGTTTATATCGTTGTTGACTATTGAGACCATAATTTTGTTTTAATAAGTAACAATCCAAGCAAGGGGTCTGTTCACACTCTCTGGTGCTCACGAAAATATTAAGACCTTTTATAAAATTTCGTCTTGTGTGGGTGGGGTGAGGATTCATCAACGGCTAACTAGCTAACAAAGCTGGGAGCTTTTTTTTTTAGAGGGGCCCCACATAAGAAGATGAGCTCTCAATGGCGACGAAATATATCCTAGGTTTCTCTGCTTCACGGAAAAGGCCGAGGAGGTTCCGATTGTGCTTTAGTGATAGTTGTCATTTATAAATACACATCATATGGCTTATGGTCAATCCGTACCCAAGTCTTTTCGTACCAGTAGAAATTGGTCGTTGCGTACCCAATGTGATGGTCATTTCGTACCTGAGGTGATGGTCGTTTCGTATATAAGGTGATAGTCAATTCGTACCCATTTTTGTACACGGTCAAATATACCGTACTGCCACATTTACCGCTCTCTCTCTAATTACGAACCTCTCTTTTGTCTAATAAACTGTTCCTGCCATTAAAATTGTTTGAGTAAAGCATATCCGGGCAAAAAATATTGTCCAAGTACTGATAAACAGTTGTATTCTTTTCACTGAATAATAGCATATATTGTTATGTATATGTAATTTAATTACTTGTGTGTTAGTTTTAATTTTTTTTTTTTATTTCATTACATGTTATTGTAATGATAACTTTATTCACTAGATTTGACATTTTTCCAGAAAATTCAGTTTAGTTCTCTTTGACCTGATAAACAAGCAGTAGTAGAAACATTGTAGCTAATTGGTGACCTAGATTCAGAGCCAGTTTCAAGTTTGGAGTAGACAACTTTTTTTTTTTTATTAAAGAAAATTTATTATTCAATCTTATAGCAAGATTCGTTCAGTAGAATCAAATCCGTACCTAGCGTGCGTGATAATCGGCATGTAATGTTTCTACGCCGCTCGGAGGAAGGTGACCACGTGACCCTCATCCGGGAATTTGTTTTGCGTTTTAATTTACTGTATAGTCGCTATCTTAAGAAGAAATAGCCAGTTGTGTTTTTAACCTTTGAAGCTCAAAGGTGTTTTGTTGTCACCAGTTTGAGTTGAATTTTGTATTTTTCGTAATTAGTAATTCATTTCTCTGGAAAACATACACATAAGTGCTCCTCATCAGAATTCTTGGAAAAAGACATTTACTGAAATTATTCGGAATTCAAAAACTGAAATATTATTCTTTGTGGTTCAACAAGAAACTGTTGACACGTCAGAACAAAGCAGACCATCGAAGACGTCATCGCCTTCCATCTTGGAATTTCATCGGGATTCGAACTGTGATTCACTTAGAACTTTTTATTGATAGGACTTATATCTTTTAATTCTCGGATTAATTTTGAATTTGATTCATAAACCGTAAGTCCTTTTTCTCATTTTTTACATTGTTTTTCTAGGGAATTAAATTATTTGTTAAAATTTTACAAAGCTTGTTGGTTTCGCTCTTATCTTGTTGCTTTTGTACGAGCCTAGTTACGTAACAATAAACATAAAAAAAAAAAAAAAAAAAAAATCACATTGCAATTAAGAAGAAAAGAAAACGTTGACCAGGTTTAAATAATTGAATAAGTCCTTTCTTTTGCAGTCTTTCAAATAGACAAACATTGCCATTTTCTTGGTTTTATTCAGTAATGACTAACATGGCTGAAATAATTACAAATATTTTACCACTCAAGTCAAAGCAACTAGAAATTCGGTGAACGTTTAATAATGGCTAAAACGGTGATGCTTAATTAAGTCTGTCTCTCCAATGATCAATACTGGTCTTAATTTCAACCTTTTGTCGGCTGTTACTCCCTGGTTCTCAAACTGTAGATCCGGACCGCCAAGTCATTTTTCTATAGACTGCTGGCCTCAAAAACATACTTGTATAAAAGTTTTGGACAATTTCACCGATCAAAGGAAGCTAACAATTTAGTGACATAACTGAAATTCTTGTTTGAAATAACTGAAATTGGCGAGTGAAAATTTATTTTCGTTGCTTGGCATAATCTGTTTCATATTGTTAGTGGTTATATATGCACAATAAACGATTCTAGTTTGGGGTACGAAATGACCATAACATTAAGTACGAAACGACCATTGCTTTGGGTACGAAACAACTCATTTGGGTACGAAAAGACTTGGGTACGGAACGACTAGGGTACGGAATGACCTGCTTCGATACATTCTAGTGTAATCAGAAGCACAGGTAAACTGTTTTGCACAAGTTCTGGTTTAAAGAAGCACATCACGATGCATTCTGGAGAAATGCCATTCAAGTGTGAAGTTTGCAATAAATTATTTAGTCGTAGAGGCAGTTTGAAGAGTCATATATTGATACATACTGGGGAAATGCCATTCAAATGTGAAGTTTGTTATAAACTGTTTCGTACCCGCGGCAGTGTCAATGTACACTCGAGAGTGCATACTGGAGAAAAACCATTCAAGTGTGAAATATGTCCTAAAGTGTTTAGTGAACGCAATACATTGAATATTCACACGCGGGTGCATACTGGAGAAAACCCATTCAAGTGTGAAATTTGTGGCAAAATGTTTCGTTACAACAATAATCTTGGAGATCATATGAGGGTGCATACAGGAGAAAAACCGTTCAAGTGCACAATATGTCATAAAGTGTTTAGTCGCAGGGATACGCTGAATACTCACATGAAAGTTCATACTGGAGAAAAACCATTCAAGTGTGAAATGTGTCATAAAGTGTTCGGTCATCGCCACACTTTGAAAATTCACATGAGGGTACACACAGGAGAAAAACCATTCAAATGTGAAATTTGTGACAGAATGTTTGGTTACATAAAAAATCTTCAAGAGCATATGAGTGTGCATACTGGAGAAAAGCCATTCAAATGTGAAATATGTGATAAAGTGTTTAGTCTAAGCAGAATACTGAATAATCACATGAGGGTACATACAGGAGAAAAAACATTTAAATGTAAGGTTTGTTGCAAAATGTTTTGTGATAGCAAAACATTAGGCAATCATATGATGGTGCATACTGGAGAAAAACCGTTAAAATGTGAACTATGTTATAAAGCATTTCGTCACAGCGAAACACTGAAGAATCACATGAGAGTACATACTGGAGAAAAACCGTTCAAATGTAAATTATGTTTTAAAGTGTTTCGTCACAGAGATACGCTAAAGAATCACATAAAGGTGCATACTGGAGAAAAAACGTTCAAGTGTGAAATTTGCAAAAACATGTTTGGTGAGAGTGGTAATTTAAAGACGCACATGAAGACACATACTGGAGAAAAACCATACAAGTGTGAAATTTGTGATATACGGTTTCATCAGAAGAATAATTTAAAGAGACACATGATGATAGGCCATGGAGAAAAAACATTGCAGTGTGAAGTTTGTGGTAGAATGTTTAGAGATAGTCATAGCTTAATGATGCATATGGTGATACATACTGGAGAAACGCCATTCAAGTGTGAACTTTGTGGTACAACATTTAATCGTAGAGGGTTATTAAATAGGCACATGATGACACATAGCTGAGAAATAGATGCATGATCATAGGTTATGAAAAAAAACACATTCAGAAGTTTGTGGTTGACTGCCTAGTGACAGTGATAGCTCTTTTTTTTTTTAAACCTTGTGTTGTTTTGGACTTGTTTCTTTCTTTTCATAACTCATTGTACATACCTATTTATATACTGGCTGATTGTATGACCAAAACATAAGGAAAATCCATGTTGTCAATGCATTAGTCAAGTACGAGTTCTTTTCACTTTTATTTTTGTTCTAATTTTACGTACTGCTTCAGATGGTGATGTAACATTGATGTCAAAGACTGAGTGACTGGAGGCTAAACCACATTTGGGAAAGTTATCTGGGCAGATTAGGCTGATTTTCGTGCATTTGGGTTGAATTGTTATTAATGAACAAACTCCATTTAAAGCTAGACTTGTACAGAAGAATCACTAGATACTATTTGCTACATTGTTTTGTTTATTTTTCTCCAGGTATAACACAGCTGTATCAGTAAAGATGAACATCACTGATATCAGGAAAGATCAACATTAAAATTTGTTTAAATTTTTGTGATTTGACGGCAGCATACATTTTTCACATTAAATAAATAGCATAAGACAGTGTAAGATGTCAGTTACTTTGTGAAGTTTTTGCGAATATATGGTCACAAACACTGATCCTTCTTTTTTGTCTTAAATCCTGATTTTTTTTCCATTGGCTTCCTGACTCTCATTCCACTCAAGGTGGCAGGTCTATATTGCATGCAACCCAAGGATGTTTAGCATTAATAATCAATCCATGTACCTAGACATGTTCTTGAGGCCATGTCAGAGGTCTCACTAGGATTTTAAAACTAGGAGTTCAGGACTCCCATTTTGGTACAAATAGGAGTTCCACCAGCAAAAATTGCAGTCCCCTGCCAGAAGATGTGAATTTTGCAGATTAGAAGAACTTTTGGTTGCCACTGGATTTAATTTTCACATTCTTTATAAGACTGATATATAGCTCTTGTTTGTCCATCAGAGTGTGACTGAATTTTGTCAGTTGTGTCAATCCAAGGAAAGGTCTTATTCCAAACACTAAGCCAGGCATTACACTCTTCCTTACAATTGGCTAATGTCCTGTCTGAACTATCTGTTCTAGCAACTTTAGCCTCATTTGAATCTCATTACAATCTTCATCAATTTGCCATTTAACCCCAAAATACTTATCCAAATTTGCAAATGGCATTTTGTCTAAGTCTCAACACGTCTTGATTTCAAGGTCACATGTACTATTGTTCAGCAACCCTTGGAAATGAACATAATAATGAAAGCAAACATTGTTTATTTGATGTACTGTTATAAATAACCACATGTAGATCTCTGGGTCTTTCTGCCTCAAAATTCAACAACTATAAATATCAGCAAATTTTTCCACCCAGCGTGCAGTCAGTCTTTGAACTTACCTCCCAGCTATTTTTGAACTTACCTCCCAGCTATTGCATCATTTTTCTTTCGATGTACTCTTATATATGACTACATGTACATAATGTCTATCTGCCTCTGAATTCTATCATTGTAAATATTAGACCATTTTCCCACCCAGCAGCCAGTCATGGTCTTTGAACATGCTGCCCAGCTATTGCATAATGTTCTTTTCATGTACTCTTATAATGGCAACATGCTAATCAGGGAGTTTGTCAGCTACTGAATTTTGTCATTGTAAATATCAGCACAGCTAATCGATCAACACATTTCCCCACTCAGAAAGTGGACAAAGCAAAGTCTGGCAAGTCTTTGAATTTTGCAGCCCACCATTTCCATGCATACAGAGGACTCAAGCCTAAGTGATTTTCTGCATCCCAGATTTAAAAAATCGCATCCAAATACATGTGATTAAGCATTAACGAGACACTATATGTATGGTATGGCAAGCAGCACCTGCTGGATTGATCAATACTCATGTAGACAGTACACTGTGTAATACACGGAAAAAACTCTTTGTATATAAAAGAATTACCATGGTATATACTGTATTTCATGTATTTTCTTATACCCTTTAATTTTTCGTACACAATCCAGTTATCAAAATAATAATTATTAAAATGTATCGTAATTTTTTGTACATATCACTTTGTAGTTTAAAAAAAAATCTATTAAATTATCGGACATAAAATTTCTACTAAGAAGATTTACGTTTGCGAAAAAGATCAAAAATACCATATTGCCATTTTGTTTTTACAAATATTAATAATTAATTGTTGGTGAGAAAATACAATGGTTGATGGATAAGCATGGGTACCAGCAGCATAGGTAGAGGGGGTCATGTGACCCCTCCAAAATCATATTGCAAATATATATATAAATTCCGACAAGTTTAATCATGCAAATAAAGCTGAAAATATGTCGCAAGATTCTATTCAAAACTTTTAGTAAATATTAGCTTTAGTTTCAGACTGCTTACTATACTAACTCTCCTGGCCATGACTGACTGCCCCCCTCTACAAAAAATCCTGATCCCCCCCTGCAAGAAAGTCTGCGGGCACCCATTTGCATAAGCTCTCTTATTGTCATTACAATATCTACTGTGTTTATTAACAAATGGACAAAGGACTTCACAGACCATACCTTTAAATATTATCATTAATTAGTTATTCTTATTAAGTCCATCTCCATAACAAAACACCATGTGCATTTTGAAATGAGTTCGGAAGCCGTATGATGTTTTCTTATCCAGCAAAAATTACATCTCAGTACATGGTAAAGTAAAGACTACAGACCATTGGTCAACCAGTCTTATTGTTTCATTATAGTCATACAAACATAAAATATAAAAACCTTGTCATTTTCTATCGTAAATATGAAAGTCACGGACTCTGTTAAATCGATTTGTATACATATATATATACTATCCTTTAAGTGCTTCTTCTGTTTTGACTTGGATATAATTAACATTTTATTGCAAATCTATTCTACGACAAAAACCACTATTATCTTTATTGGCGAGTTCAAATAACAAGTAATGCGTATGATCGCTTGTCCTTAAAACATCTGCTGTAAGGACAACGGCTTCAATAGCACATTGACAGATTTTCATTTCCCTAAAGGGGGCTCATTTTCCTACTGGCAGCCTTGCTGATTTGACCTCTTGCCCTCAATCTGATTTCAACTAGAATAACCAAAGCGCTAAGCATGTTTAATTACCGTGTAAATAACACTGCATAGCCATGTGGTTGTTGTGACAATGTACATCGTAATTAAAACAATAATGAATTATTGATTTAGCAGTGTTTATTGATAATGGAATATTGTAGGGTCGTAATACATGAGGATTATCACAAACGTCAGGTAACAGTCTTTTTTCTCTTTGCAAAAGCTACAAATAAAAACCACCCTGAATAAATATGGTCTTGTGCACTGACAAATTCTTGTTTCATCTCTCTCTCTCTCTCTCTCTCTCTCTCTCTCTCTTGCACACACACACACCCACACGCACAAACGAGTGCATGCTTACACACATTGACTAAAACTTGATTTCAAGTTCTTTATTTTTTATTGCAATTTGATAATGAGATGATTGCTGCTGTAAAAATACAAGTTGCACTTAATTTCATGACAATGTGGACTCGTATCGTTGCATACAATTTACCAATAAATAATACCCATAACTAACACATGTTCAAACAATCTTAATAATTTTGCCAACATTACACAATGTAACAGCTACATATGCTCTAAATGCAGATGAGCTTGCACATTGAGAAATAATCCTCTCTCTCTCTCTCTCTCTCTCACTAATAAAAAAATCTTTCTGAGTACTTTTATTTTTATTGTAATTAGATTCTTGAGTTGAGAGCAGAATGAGTCAGAAAATATATGTTTACTTTGTATGTTTGTACCGCTAGGTTGTCGAGTAGTGTTTGTTCCGTAGAACTTTTTCAGGTATGATCCCTTTATTTTTCATACATGGTCATTACCACCAAATGATAATTATTTATTTTACATATAATTTTTCGTACACTGAAATTAATAATAATTTTTTCGTGTACGAAAATTATATGAAATAAGGTAATGGCAAAAAATCAGACTGACTCAAAATATTTTGGAGGAATTTATAGAGATCTCTAACAATGGTGATAATCTACCAAAAGACTGGAATATAAAGAGTGTAGCAGAAAAACTAAAATTGGCGTATCATTTGAATGCATCATGCAGATTTATCAAGAGGCTTAAAAGATATTATATGCGATTACAGACACATAATCGCAACACATTGATAAATTGATTAACTTTGGATTGACCTTAGAAGTGGAACAGAATAAACTAGGACAGGTACAGAAAGAGTTAAAGAAGGAGGATTTACATAATATAATATGCCTAAATCGTCTGATGATTTTAGCAATTGTTTTAGATGTAATGGTGAATATATCCAAGAGCACATCAATTAAAAATATGTTTTTGGGTATTATACAGCAATGGAATCTAAACTCAGTGTTAAACTTATCTATGAAATGTGGTGTAATGACACAACACAGAAGTGATGCAAGCACTGGAAACAATTTTGTAAAGCTATTACTAAACATAATGAAGCAAAAAGTAATGAAATTTACCAGTGCTCCAAGATGTTGAATATTATTGCATTCAAAAGCGAAACGTCTGGTCATACATTAGTTGATGGATCACAGGAGTTAATTTGGAGTGATACTAAGTAGAATTTATGCATGTTTGAATTTCAATTTTCATTTATGTTTGCAAATTTTCATATTGATACACAAAAGAAAGCATCATTTTATTTGAGAAAGCCCGATTTAAAATTTAGAGTTACCATAAAGTCGCATAATAGACTCTGTAAAGACACCCAGCCTCAATATCAGTTTTCCACTTGATACAGAGGAGGAGATAAAGGAGTGGCAACAGGGTATCTATGTTCAACAAAATGAGAAAAGTTTGTGAATCGTTTATTGGCCCATCGAAGATATGGCTGCATATGCATCGTATGAAAGGAGCAGTGTTTACAACAATTAGATAAACGTTTACACACACACACACACACACACACACACACACAGCTCAATGGCATTAGGATGCAACAAATACAAAAGCGTCTGCTTTATTTACCAAAGTGCAACGAAAGATGAAAGTCCCTTATGTTATCTATGCGGACTTCGAATGTGTTAGCGTTTCACTCGAAAGCTCAGCATTCAAAAGACACGTCCAACAACAACCACCAGACAATACAAGTCGGTGAAAAAATCCCATGCAGATTCTATTATACATCAGTTAGATGTGATGGAAAACCGGAACTACCAATCCTGTATCGGGTCCAAGTGCTCCAGACACGGTTGTGTTCCTTGAAGTTCTACTAGTGCACTCACACGACTTTCGTTTATATTATAAATTTAACATTATTTGTATATGTATTATGTCATATACCTCATCGTTAATGGAAATAATGACTACAGAACATTGATTTTGTATCGTTGGAGGCAAAACGCTCCTAGCTGATTTCGCGCTCGGTAATTTCCGTAAGGCAAAGCGGAAGTGACGCAGTGTAGAGAACACGGCTTTCCAATTTTCATTGTAATTACGTTCAACAAGTGGAGCCGTGTGTGAAACCAAATGGTAAAATGGTATATTGTTAGAGGTTGTAGCAATACAACACGAGAAGGAGTGAGTTTGCACTAAATTCCTACTAATCCTGTTTGAAGGAAACAATGGATTAAGCAGATACGAACGACAAGAAAAGGCTAGACTGAGCCGACTAGTGACAGGCGAGATAGTCAAGTTGTCTGCAGTGACCACTTCAGAGAAGACTATTTCGATTCCGCCTATAAAATGAAAGAGTCATTTGGGATTAAGACCATTAGACGAGTCCTGCCCAATGCAGTTCCAAGTGTGTTTTCTCACCAGATAACCCAGCGTACATGCACACCAGATCAACAAAAATCAAGGGTTACGGCAGGCCTAACAACACGTAGCCCGAGAGGAGCTTTTCAAAAGCGAGAGCGAGCAAGGGTAATAAGTTTATTGATTTTAGCATGCTATAGTATTTGTTGTCAACTCCACACTCTTGCCACAAATATACCTAGCTTACGAGTGATTAATGGGAGAGGGTGGTTTTAGTGGGAGGGTGTTTGCAAATCGTAATAGGTCCACCCTTACCCCAAAAATATGAAACCTGCTTTATCATGATCTGTGTGTGTGTGTATGTATGTGTGTGCAACTGTGCAAAGCCTAAATCAAAGGTATATATATATATATATATA